>OY744550.1:13369610-13382110 GCA_963556195.1 Sepiola atlantica | reverse complement strand
GAGCTTACTGTACTTATACCCTCTCAACGTAAATACCCCTGACTCACCTGACTAGCAGCAAAATTCCACCCCTTCATTGTAGAAGTCCCTAGATGCTGGAAAATGTTAGACTAATAGCTTCTTTTATCGAACCGCTTGCCTTTGGAATTCCATTCCTGCTCCCTGTTTTCCCGACTGTACCAACATGCAGAAATTCAAATGTAATGTGAACAAACATTTTGCTGCCCAACTCCCCACAAGACAAGCGATGTGACAGGGACTGGAACTTGGAAGACAGTGTGGGACAGTTTGAGACCTATTAAGTTAGAGATTCTTTTTTATACCCTGCCCAAGAGCGATAAACTAGTGGTTGGTGCACCAGCCTAGATGTCACAACAATACTCCATGCATGAGCGAATGGTGGCTTTATAAAGATATATGATACTGACAGGTGTGAGAAGGTTTCTGCAAAACTGGGGTGATGTGACAGGGAATGGAGCTTGGCAGACATTATGGGACAGTGTGAGCTTTTTTACACTCTGTCCTGTATTAAATTAATACTAAAAATATTTTATTGATAATTTTTATAAAATTCATAATAATTTTCTTTTTAATGTTGATAAAAAATTATGTTGTTCAATAAAGGCAACACTCCACATTAAGCTCAACCTTGTGTCACACCCAGCCCTCGTGTGGAGGAAGCAGTTAAATAACAATTATTAAGTGACAACTTCAAAACAACTTTTATAACGATAACAGAATGCTCACCTTTAAAGCTCACAGAAATGCCAGGAAAAGGTTATGTGAGAAAGGAAGGAAGGTGTTATGTGCAAATTAATAAATTGATGAAAACTGAAAGTTTTTAAAAAAATTTAGAATAAAAAAAAAAAGAAAAGATAGCTTTGTTTGTCTACAATAAATTGTTGACATGTAGTTATATAAATCTGAAAATTCGCTAGACAGAATCAAAGTTTGATATGTAAGCTAAAATGCTATCTAGGTCCAACTTTTAAAATCTCACAAGATAACTTTATATATAGTAGAAGAATACCCGTCCCAGGACGGGTAAAATTAATTCTGCAAACAGAACAGTTTTGCATCACTTTTTATCTCTTCCTACAAAGATTAAAATAAAGATTTAATGATACTAAACCTTATGTCTAGAATCATTATTCCAATTTTGATCAAAATCCATTACATGATTTTTATTTTAGAAAATGTCTAAAATGTAAGGCTATCTTAAGAAGAAAATGAAATTCGGGAAACCTTTCTTACTATGGATCAAATTTAATGCAAATCTTAAATATTTAAATTCTAAAATAGGAGGTTGTGCCAATATTATGCCCCCCTGAAAACCTTTTAAAATACTCACAAGAAACTGAAATTTAGGGGAATATTTAATAATTGATGTTTAATACCTATTGTTAAAATTTCACAAAAATCGTGGAACACAATACTCTGTGGCTGCTTTCCAGCTGACTACAACATGGTTCTTCTCAAGTTCAATGTTAACAAATTCTTGTCTAGCCGTCCTTAAATAATCAAATTCTGGCCACTTTCACCTATCGTCAACAATCCTCTCAACACATTAACCCTTATCCTCGAATGACCTTTGGGCCTTAATAAGCGATGAAACATCAGTATTAAATATATACACATACCAAACTTTATATGAGTAAATAGATATAATGTTTTAAAATGCACACTGGAAAAGCCAAGGTCATGTTCAACAAATATGTCACAAAAGCCTCAGTCACAGTGAAAGGTGAAAATATCAGGGAAGTTGACAACTACGTCTACCTAGGGAAAATGGTGAGAAGCGATGCTGATATGTGCTTCGATGGACAGCATTTTTCAAAGTAGACAACATCATGAAGAGTAGAAAGTCCATGATGAATATTAAGCAAACAGTGTTCAATAAATACATCATGCCTGTTATGACATATGGTAGAGAAACATGAACACTTAATAATGCAGCGATAGAAAAGCTAAGAGTGGTACAGTACAAAATGCAACGCATTATGCTCGGCATCAGTTTACGTGAAAGAAAAAGAAACATTTGGATCAGACAACAAACTGGCGTTAATAACATCATCACCATCATACGAATGGCTAAACATAGATGGGTAGGTCACTTTTCGAGATGTACAGACAACAGGTGAACATATAGAACGACATAATGGGCTCTGGGGCAATGGAAATAACCTAGAGGGAGGCCAAACCCCCAGTGGAGAGACAACCTCAAGAGCCAACTAGGTCCTACTTCGCCACGCCTAGGCAGGGATAAAACAAAGTGGAAAGATACCAGGAAGAGTTCCTCCTCCAGGAGTGATCAAAAAAAAAAAAAAAAAAAAAAAAAAAAAAAAAAAAAAAAAAAACAACAACAACAACAACAACAACAACAACAACAACAACAACACCAACAACAACAACAACAACAACAACAACATCATCATCATCATCATCATCATCATCATCATCATCATCATCATCACGACGACGACGACGACGACGACGACGACGACGACGACGACAACGATGCTGCTGATTGTTTTGGAATATTTTTTTGAGATGAGGATTGATAATTTGTGTTATTTAGATTATTCGGACCGCTATTCTCACAATGTTTCGGCCGACGTAACCCCCGACCTTCAACAAGACACACATGAAGGTCGGAGGTTACATCGGCCGAAACGTTGTGAGAACAGTAGTCTGAATAATACAAATAATATAAATTATCAATTCACATCTCAAAAAATATTTCCAAAACATTATATCTATTTATTTACATAAAGTTTAGTATGTTAATATGTTTGTTATATTTGTATATACAGGATTCACTCTTAAACTAATTAACCGATCATTAGTAATTTTGGAATACAGTGGCTAGATGTAAGGGGGTCGTAATGTGGGATATATTTAGTTTTATGTATATTAAATCTATATAATACTAATATTCTGATAATCTTGATTGGTTGGTTTGTTTGCATATTGAATGTTTTAAATTGTGAAAGGAAAGGCAAATGAGACAACACAGTGAGGGGAGAGGAAAAGAGGGAATAGTAGTAGCAGCAGCATAAGAAAAGGAGTATAGGGGATGATGTAAATAAGTTAATGACATAAATAAAGAAAAAAGGAAAGAAAAGTAGCAGCAGCATATGTTTAGTGGTGATGGGTGCATACAACGAAAAGTGGTGAGAGGAGAGAGAATAGCGGGTATAGTATTAGTAGAAGCAACAACATAAGAGAAGAGAAAATAAGATGACAAATAAATAAATGATATAAATAAAGAAGAAAGGGAACAAAAATAAGAGTAAATGGAAAGAAGGAGTAAAAAAAGAAAGAAGAGAAGAAAATTCACAGTGTACGTGGGTACATTGTACATTTTTATTCTCTTCAAAAGGTGTTGTATCATAGTCCAACAATTCAACAGTAATAAATACACTCAGAATTTAATGTTGGAAATCAACTATATTTTTAATTTCTGAATAACATATACAAACTATTTACAGTTCTTTCGGACGAGTTCATTCTTGTAGTGAGGGTTTGGGGTTATTGTTTTTACTAATGGTTCACCACTTATCAAAGCCAAAAGCCACTCGAAGATAAGGGTTAATGAGATTGTAGAGCAATGGATCTAATGTCTGAACTCCAAGAAAGATTTGATGAGAAAGAAAGATCAAGAAGTTTCAGAGTCGATTTCTCTTTAAAAACAGAGCCATCCATGAGAATCTCAGGAAAAAAGGGGCACACCTACGATTGAAAGAATTTCTGCAATTAAGCTATTTGTTTTTCCCAATTCATTTTTTTTTCTTCTAAAAACTAAATAAAATATTATTCATTCTATTTACATGTGTGTTTACATTGCAAGCTAAAAGCATAGAATCTTTGTTTAGGTACATATGGCCTTTTTTTATTTGTATATATATATATATATATATATATATATATATATATACACACACACACACTGAGGAAGGCCGTAGGTAGCGGCCGAAAATCATCTTCTAGAAAGACATTTTTGAAGGACATTTTGTTTTTTTTTAAAGTTTTTTTTAATATAGTTTGTATTCCTATACATCAAAATATATACAAACATTTATATATGTTTCACATTAATTTTTATACATACATATATACATAAATATAAATGGAGAGATAAAATTTTATCTTTAAAATAATCGTACCTTGGAAATAATATTGCTTCTTTTTCTTCTTCTAATACTACCATGACTACAACTACTATATTTCTTCTATTTTTTACATTTTTTCTTTTTCTTTTTGCAATTTCTAATAATACTACTGTTACTTCGACTTTCATTTCTTCTAATTAATGTTCTTTTTCTACTACTACTACTACTACTACTACTACTAAAAATGTTATGCTTCAAGTTCTCTATATGTTCAAGTATTTATTCATGGTGTTTGGTTTGGTTGTTTTGGTCATAGCTCAGATGTTTGCTTAAGCAATCAGTCCATTCCTCCAAGCATATAATACTCGAACTTTGGAGCCACTCGTTTTAAATTCTCACAGAGTATTGATTTACTCCTCTCCAGGAGTTAGGCACAAGGCCAGTTTTTATCTTACTCCCACAAGTAAGATGTGACCCAAGGTCGGGTCGGGAAAGTGGGGTTTAAAAATTGCCTGGGCAGCCCGTCGGCATTCCCCGGTAGGGGCGCCTCAGGCAGTAAGCAATGAACTTACTCCTCCCCAAAGAGGGGGGGGGGCGAAGCCTAGGAGGGTTGACCTCCTAGAACTGCACAGGACAGACCCATAGTCCGGCGTAAATCAAGCCCCGAAGGCCAAGACAATACCAGTCTATGGGGTGCAGTATCCATCGGAACAGATACTACACTTTGATCTTAGCCAAAAGGCACAGAGTAGAGAAGATGCTGGTGTGATTGCAAGAGTCAGAAGGAACTGGAGTACGTTCAAGGAGTTTCTGCTATTACTAACCAGCAGAGCGTTACCATTGTCAACAAAGAAAAGAGTTTATCAAGCATGTATACGCAGTGTGATGATGTATGGAAGTGAAACCTGGCCAGTTGAGGATGTGCGTTGCATGGAGAGAAATGATATGATGGATGTGTAATATGAGTCTTAAAGGTGGGCTTAGATTTAATGACTTCAGAAAAAGATTAGATTCGGACAGTGTAAGGAGATATGTGAAAAACAGGAGACTTCAATGATATAGCCACGTTGAAAGAATGGATTACAGTTCTTGATTTAGTAAATGTAGAACACTTATGGTAGCAGGGTCAATTGGCAAGAGAAGGCCAAAGAAAACATGGTAGGAATTGATAAGGATGGACGAAAGAAAGAGGAATAAATAAAGACCTGGCTAGAGATAGTTTAGTTCAGAAGTCAATTTCTAAAAGCCATGCGACACATGCCAGCATGTAAAATGGACGTTAAACTGAATATGATGATGGTAATAGCAGGTCTCCGTCGGTCAGGGTCGGGTGATGCATCCTTAGCATAGTTGTCCTAGTGATCATGATTGATGCTGATTATGATGATGATGATTAAAAAATTGAAGTATGGATAGTTATTCCCCTTGTTAGATTGGCTGAGTACAGGATAGGTGGCAGTAAAAAAATAAATTGGCATCGTGGTAAGGACATTTAGCAATTTAAAGCCTATCTGAAAGGAGAAAGACAAGACCGAGGAAATCAATTTAACAATAATACGACAATACGATACAAGGCAAAGCAAGACATGACACTATACTCTTACATTCCTTAAGTATCCAAGGAGTTTGGTATTATCTTTAAAATAATTTCTAGTTGTTAAATAATTTCAATTTATTTTTTCATAATTCTATTAAATAGGTTGTGATGTGGCATTCACCTCAAAAGGCAAACCAGTTAGAGGTTTGGCTTATATCCGGATTTTTCCCAAGGAGGATGAGAAAGGGGAGGAGGAGAAAGAGGAGAGTAAGAAAAAAGAAAATGACATCAATATATAAATTACATAAATATTAAACTGTCGTTTCTCTTGTCAGTCACCATGGCAACAAGGATTTTGATTAGATGAGGTAAGTCTGACATTTACGTGGTGATCTCATTTTGGCCTACAATCTCCTCAGCGATCATTCTGATACACCTCAGAACCTATTATTCACTCCTGCACCAGAAAGAGGTCTATGAAGACACCACAAGAAACTATTTCACCATCGATTTAAATTGAGCCGGAGGAGGGTCGCCTTCTAAATCAGGATCCCTGGACCTTGGAATAGTCTCCCAAGGAAAGTAATAAATGCACAAACAAAGCAGCAATTCAAGGTGAATTTGGGCAGGTGCTGGGATACTGTGTCCTCTTCTTTGTCTATCACCCTTTCCCGACATGGCAACTGAAGCAGGCTTGTTTTATTTTTTGCCAAATTAATTGAATTGAATTGGAAACAAAAAATCAGCAAGAGGAATAATTCACATTCTGTGTACATTTCTATCACCCTTTCTCTACATAGAAACTGAAGCATGCTTGTTTTATTTTTTGCCAAATTAATTTTTAAAAATCAGCAAGGGGAATAATTCATATTCTGTGTAAATTTCTATCACCCTTTCCTTACATGGCAACTGAAACAGGCTTGCGTTATTTTTTGCCAAATTAATTGAATTGAATTGGAAAAAAAAAATCAGCAAGGGAATAATTCATATTCTGTGTACATTTCTATCACCCTTTCTCTACATGGCAACTGAAGCATGCTTGTTTTATTTTTTGCCAAATTAATTTTAAAAAATCAGCAAGGGGAATAATTCATATTCTGTGTAAATTTCTATCACCCTTTCCTTACATGGCAACTGAAACAGGCTTGCGTTATTTTTTGCCAAATTAATCAAATTGAATATCCAGCAGCAGTATTGTTTAAGTAAAACAGTGTGTTTATTTTTTGTTGTAAATGATCTTTCTAAAGCTTATTCTTGAAATCTCGCAAATTTTCTACTGAATTGAACATAGATGTTAACATTATTCTCCATCTCTCTTGATGTGATCTTAAAATATTTTTCTATTTACCTTCACAATCAGTTCAGGGCACTAAATGCATACACTAATGTACAATGTACTAATGTTGACCCAACGCGTCACGGGTCGTCTAGTATAGTTTAAAAACGACAGTTTCAACTGATGTTCCCAAGATGTTCAGTTTCAAATCCATAGTTTTATGGTTCAAACCTGACACGGTATTCATTGGGAGAGCCCACATATATTACCTCAATTATATGATAGACTAGCTTTCCCTACCCAGCGTTGTCCGGTAGTAAAAGAAATAGCAATTACTTCTATTTAATGTATCCAAATATTCGACAAGTAAGCAAGTATCCTCTACTGTATAGAAAAATGACTGACTTGTGTATAGGGAAATGAAAAGTAATTTGGTGCTTGTGCATTATAGCAACGAACCAAATTTCTTTCCTTATTTCTAGAAGAGTGAATCGAAAGGGGAGATAATTTGAATTTTTTTCGGAAGGAGAGATAATTCAAACTATGCTTAATTCTTTTCTTAATTTTTACGGTATCTTTTGTTTATTACATTGTTAGCTGAAAGTACAGAATAGTTAATCAACCCCCACCTCCCCATATTAAGAATGGGCTTCTAAATTATAATGTTATTATTCCAACCCGGTATCTTCTTACAAATTCTCTTGCTTCTCCATCTGTGTTACGGTTTCCTGTAAGAAAAAAATTCGAATATAATCGTTTCGTTTTTTTTTTAAATCGAATTATCTCCCCTTTCGATTCACTCTCTTAGAAATAAGGAAGGAAATTTGGTGTGTTGCCATAATGCAGAAGCACCATTTTTTTTTGCTGATTTTGTATTTTCTTTTTATGTTTTTTTTAGTACACAATCTTGATGGATTATTGATAAAGAACAGATAATAATGTGTAATTACAGAGAAATAACCCATAACGTGATTACTTCCGTTCATCATCAATGTATAAAAATATTCAGTGAATAAGGAAAAATTTGCCACTCTAAAAGTTTTCTTTTCCGGAATAAGTATTTTCAGAAAGAAACTGACACCAAAATAAAATATCTGTGTGCTAATAACATAGTGGCAAAGAATAAGCTAAAAAAATAGAGGCTGAGCAGTGGAAGATGCTCGTTTGAAATCGCCATTTTGTAGTAGGGTAGCTGCGTCCTTTACATGAACGGCGGCACCGGGGGGGGGGGGGGCAGGGGGGGCTCAAGCCCCCCATTTTTTACTTCGCCCCCCCCACTTTACGGTCATCAATAATGAAGTTATATATGCATGTTTAACCGCCCCCCCCACTTTTTAGGAGAGCCCCCCCACTTTTATAACTGTCCCGCCGGTCCGGCTTTATTCATCTGACTGGCCTTCTTTGAAAGGAAGAAAAAGTGTCACCAAGTTTTCAGTTAAAACAACAAACATCTTTACAAGTTAAATCAACTTTATTCAACAGTTTGTTAGAATCGGGTCGTGTTCCAAACTATAAGCGAGTTCATAAAATCAAGCAATTGTTGCATGCAAAGACAGAGTAATAATTAACAAACAAAAGGAGGTAGTTCAAATAAGGTTTATAGAACGTGTGTGTATGTGGGATGATGATGTGTGTGGTGTATGTATGTGTGTCGATAGAAAACAGTTCTTGAAAAGAGTATGTGAAGAAATGAGTCCGGCGTGGGAAAGTCCTTGAAAACCGTATACAAAGAAAATGAGTTGAGAACTCTTACCGTTGTTGAACACGTGTTGATGGAGCGCTGGTGTCTTAGCGTCGTTCAATTTAGTAGAGAAGAGACCTTTTTCCGGTGTCCCTTGGTTATATATCCCCTAAGGGCAGATAACTCCTGGTCGCTTTCAGCGCCACCTGACGGTGAACAGCGACACCTACCGGCCAGTTAGTGCAGTTATGTTTTGAAAGAAGGGGATAACTGCTACAAGTTTCATCGACACAGAATAGGGTCCGGAAAGAGTTAGGAACACAAGAATAGAAGACAGGTTGGTTCAACTGACATGTATATACTATAGAAATGGAATTGAGTCCATGAGTTTCATCTCGTCTCGCAACACCATTGTGAGAGACGAGGAGAGAGATATACAACTTGTCTCAGCGACATCTCCAAAGGAGCTGTTCATAAATGGGGGTGAAATGGTTTAGGCAGAAATGTAAAAAGTCGGCCAATGTATCACTATGCGAGTGAAAACATGGGTGCGTTATCTTACTGAACCACGTACCAATCATTACACTAGAGATAACATGCAAGCGTAAAAGAAAATAGATCTTAATTATAATCTTATTATAGATCTTATTATAGATCTGCGTATATGACAGACAGATTCCTATTTGAGTCTGACTTTAAAAACCCAGCTGGATAACGTTTGAAAGAGAAGAAGAAGAAGAAGAAGAAGAAGAAGAAGAAGAAGAAGAAGAAGTATGCTTCGGTCACAGCTCTAGGAAGTCAGACCTTTTCCATCTCAATGTCTTTTTTATGTCTTCATTTGGTGAGATGAGATAAATCTGCTCTCTAAAGAAGACATGTGATCAATTCAAATCATCTTAAATATTACGAATTGTTAAGTTTTTTATTTATTTATTTATTAATTAATTTATTTTTTGAATCAGCTAAAAATAGTCACGGTGTTAATCTTGATTTGATTGACTAACATTTTTTTAATGAAATGTTAACCGTGACTTGATAAAAGGTCTAGCTTCCTTGTTTTGTAAATGTGTAGCCAAATAATATTTGTATAAATGAAAAATCTTACAACAATTATATATATATATATATATATATATATATATATATATATATATATATATATATATATATATATATTCCAACATTATTATTACTCCCATAAGTCCCCACCATTTCTCAGTCATAATGCTAATCTCCCATATCTCCCAAACAGATCCAATCTTGCCGACCCAATCCTTACTCTTATCTCTAAACCAGTTTTAATCAGCATACCAATTTTATCACCTCCATAAGTATTCACTATACCTTAGTTAATAATATTAAATCCTGAATAAAATCATTAAAAAATCCTGCAGAGTTACTGCGCTTAAATCGCCCGGATGATATCTTTATTCAAATTCCTTTGGGATTGATTTAAAGTCCTTTAATCCAGGATTTAAACTTGAATTTAATTAATATTGTTCCTTTTAACCTTTTAAATCCTTAAACCCATTTTCTCTCCCTAATTCCTTTAGAAGACACATCATCAAACCCCAAAACAGTAACGGCCAAATATACGATACTCATAATATTGTCTCACGGGATTTACATAGAAATATTTTTTTTTTTTTTTTTTTTTTATATCTCTTTAAATCTTCTCCGGTTTTAAACTCAACTGTTACTTTTCACCCTCCCCCTTTTTTTTTCAAACAGAATTAAACCTTCCTTACACTAAATTTAAACAAACATACATAACACTCTAAGCAAATAACGCGTCCAAACGAGAGTGACACGTGACTTCACATTTCCAAAACAGATGACAACAGAAGCTGAAGAGAGCCAGATGGGTAGGTCTTTCTGTGCTTGAAACCGACGGTACGAATGTTGTACTAATTTTTCTGTACCAATATATATATATATATATATATATTATATATATATATATATATATATATATATATATATATATATATATATATATATATATATATATATATACAGGGTGGTGCAAAAGACGCGCATTGGTTTGTTTAGGTGATAGAAACTACAACATTTCAAGTAATTTACTAGGATTTTCTGATAAATAATACATTTACTTGGTAATTTTGTTGCAGTAGGTTTTTAAAATAATATCCTTTAAATGGGCACCATTTTCGGCCTCACAAAGACGGGCTCTAGTTAGGGCCTTTTCCATTACAGTCCTTAGAATAACTGGCTCTAGTTCTTGGATTTCATGTCTGATATTGTTTTTAAGCTC
Organism: Sepiola atlantica; assembly: GCA_963556195.1. Classification (NCBI taxonomy): domain Eukaryota; kingdom Metazoa; phylum Mollusca; class Cephalopoda; order Sepiida; family Sepiolidae; genus Sepiola; species Sepiola atlantica. Next base: position 13,371,229 of record OY744550.1, on the reverse strand, counting down.
TTGAATCGTTGTAGGCTTGTTCACATTTACCCTTTCCTTAAGATAACCCCAAAGGGAAAGGTCAAGGGCTGTTAAATCCGGTGAACGTGAAGGCCAGTTAAAATCAGAAAATCTGCTAATCAAGCGCTCGCCAAACAATCCCCTTAAGAGCGCCATACTTTGTCGGGCAGTGTGGGCAGTAGCTCCATCTTGTTGGAACCACATTTCTGGGTTGTCCTGAACAGCTGGCCTTAAAAAATGTTCAATCATTTGTTGATATCGCTGTGCAGTTATCATCAACGCGACGCGTTCTTCGTCGTCAAATAAATATGGACCGATCACTCTTTCCGAGGTAACATCACACTATACGGTATATTTTAGTGGATGTAATCCACTCTGAGTAACGGTTCTTGGATTTTCAATGGCCCATATGCTGCAGTTTTGCTTATTTACGAACCGGTTCAAATGAAAATGGGCTTCGTCGCTCATTATCAGCTTATGGATGAACTCATTTTTTTTCTCTGGCTAATTGCTGAATGTGAACAGTATAAGCTACGCGTAATTGCAAATCTGTGGGTTGTAATGCCTGTACCAATTGAATTTTGTATAGAAACAGATGCAATTCATGCAAAATTCTTTGAACTGACCTTCTGGACATCCCAATCTGAGTGGTTCGTCTTCGAGTTAAGGTGTCTGGATTTTCAGCAATGCTATCCTCAACGAGTGCTACATTTTCCGCTGTCCGTACTGAACGTGGTCTGCCAGATCGTGGAAGATCACTCACTGAACCCTGCTGCCGAAATCGGACCACAAGACGATCAATTGTGGTCTGACTGGGAGATTGTCTGACATTATAATGCCGACGATAGGCTTTTTGGGTTAAGATTATTGAACAATGGTTTCCAAAGTAAAGTTCAATGGTTGTGGTTCGTTGTTCAGTGCTATATTTTTCCATGATAAATTATCAATGTTTATATGTGTAATATTCTGAAAAATAAGGAGAAAATTTGATTAAATGTGAAAGTTGTTACTGGTTCAAACTAATGCGGGACTTTTGCGCCATCCTGTATATATATAAAGCAAAGAATGTCCTTATCGATGTCACAAATTCTTCAATCCTTTCAAAACTCCTAACTCAAAAATTAAAAGTACAAAAAATAACATTAGAAACAAATGTTCCAACATTTTTAGCTTTTCCTTTTATCCGACCGAACAATTACTTTTCACATCGAACTATGATACGTTTTACTTTAAAAAGAAAAAAATTATTAAAAATGGATAAACATATTTGATTAATCTTCCCTAATATTTTTTTTACTTTAATAACGATTTTTTTTTTACATATTTATGTTTATTCATATTTATTTATGTTTATTTATTGTAGGCAATTAAATTAGTTTAGATCTACGCCAAGAGGAAAAATGCCTATGCCAAACTCATTTAAGTAGGTTAAAAAAACAAAATCAATGTTAGATCGATGGCCTTGTAGATAAAGTGTTCACCTTCATTTCAAATAGTTTATACCATCATGGGTTCGAATCTTATACTTGACAATTGTATTTTACTGTCGTTGTTTTTTTTTTTGCTATAACGTTCCAGTTATTTCCTAACCGATGTCGATCATCATCATAAATCTGAAA
>OY744550.1:13309610-13367110 GCA_963556195.1 Sepiola atlantica | reverse complement strand
AAAATGTCAATACCATCTGAGTATTGTGAGTGTTCATGAAGCACCCGCCCCCCCCTCTTTTGAAAATTCAAAATATCTCTGATTTGTATGAGATGTCATAAACATCTAGTTGTGGTAGTGCCATGGATCCTCGTGACTCTCTGACGCCATCTCGCTCCAGGTCTTCATAGGTGTAGTGTGAGTCCTCTGCAAGTTGCTTCACGTAGGTTCTGTTCCACTAAAATATATGCCTGGTTTTGGCATCCACAAAAGAACATCGCTGATGATTTCATCTTTGGCCCTCCAACAGTGGTCAGCAAATCTGGATCTTCTCTCTCTGATCACAGCTGAGATCCAAGGAAGGTGTCCCTAGAATTGCTTCCTACTGGGGTGCTGCCTCGAAGAGATGTTAAGAGCAGCTCTTACCATTCTGATGTACACATCGTCAATTTTCTTCTCCAATCTTTTTGTAACAAAAGTCTAGGTGCTACTTCCATATTCAAGAACTGATGCAACAATGGTGTCAAAGAAATCACGTTTCATCTTCGTAGGAAGATTTGACCTCCAGATTGCTTTCATCTTGTCAAGTCCGAGCGAGGCTTTGCTGATTTAGTTTACTCTCTGTTCAATTTTGCTTTGCAACTTTACTGCCAAGATAGACACCTCATCGACATTTTGGATATAATTAAACACAAAAAATCTCAGTCAAAAGGATGCAAGTTCAATTCCTGTACAGGGCAGTATTTTCATTTTCTATTCAGTCACATCTAAACAAATCAAACAAAATCAGAAGAAACTGATGATAGAAATAGTTTGTTGTTTTCATGTAAATAAACTTTGTGATGATATGAAACACTAGACTCATTTGTAAAAAGTTTTTAAAATTCTGTCAATTTTTATGAAACCGGTTCTCGTGTTTTAATAGCTTGTGTCTGTACCAGACGGTGGCTTTGTTTCTTCTCAGCTGTGGTATGGTTCTGTTCAAGAAGTTCCACACTCCCAGGCTTTACCTTCTGAAAAGTGGTTAGTTTATTGCTAATCGCCTGAAGTGACACTATTTGGGTATGCTGACGGGGCTGCTCAGGAATATTTTGTTGGCTAGAATGCAATCTATTTAGTATGATGGCTTTTCGAAACCACACCTGACCTTGTGTCCAACCTCCTGAAGAGGCGATAGACTCAGAACGTCAAATATGTTCCTTTGCAACTTTATTGTCAAAATAGGTAAACTCATAGACATTTATGAGACAAGTCCCATTTAGGCAAAAGATTTAAACAATAGATATTAAACACAAATTAAGCAAGATACCCAAAATTTAATTTTCTTGAAGAATTTTGACACGCTATAAATTGAGGAGTTTAAGCCCCACATTTTAACGCCTTTTCCCCGTTTAAAAATTCAAATATTTTCGATTTGCATGAAATTATTACATTAACAACACTTTTCAATCAAATATTTATTTGTTCAAAATTGAATATTTTATTTAGGTCAAATCATGGATTCATAAATTACTAGTCAATTTTTTAATGAAATTTGGAACATAAAGAGAAGACGTTATAGGGAGTGTAATCAGCTATGTTTGATTTATTTTCGAGGGGAGCGAAGGGGGCTAAACGCTCACCCTCCGAAAATAAATGATCTTTCAGAGAATATTGTTCAGAAAATTAACATTTATGCCAATGATACCACTCTCTATTCTTGTGTTGCTTCTCGCCCAACTCTCTCGGATCAGTCCAAATATGCAGTTGATCTAGGAGTTGACCTGGGTTCAGTTGTGGGTTGAGGTACGAAATAGCTTGTTTCATTTAATCCAGTTAAGACTCAGCTTGTGTCCTTCAATTGTAGGCATGCCCCTTTTCTTCTTAGGATTCTCATGGATGGCTCTGCTCTTGGGGAGAAATCGACTCTGAAACTTCTTGATCTTTCATTTTCATCAAATTTATATATAGAAGAAACAGTGTTGGACCTAGAATAGAATTTAATACAGGTAAATTCAAGAAATAAATAATGTAATATTTCTTTTTTATAACCCAGTAGTAAATAAATATAATGTTTTTATCTAAAAGATGACATACAGAGATCAAAGTTCGACTTTTCTTTATTAATGTTGAAAACATCTTTTTTTTAACCAGTGAATTTCAAGCAATTGCGTGTTATTAAATTTGTTCCTGGTGTTATTGGTAACAGTTGTAGTAGATTTGAGTGTGATAGCATAAACTATTTATAACTAATTAAAAATAAAATATCGTTCAGGATTAAATATTACTACTGTCTCGGTGAAGTTGCCTTTCTTGTCTAGAAAAATATTAACATAATTTAAATTTAACTAAACTGAACGCAGAAATGGGTGAAGAATAAATTAAATTAGATTTTAAATTAAAATAATTTTTTCATAAAATATACGTAATAAAAAAATTAAAAAATAAAAATATTAATATTGACATTGACACATACATTTAAAGACGAACAATGGATTTAAAGAAATTTTTTTAAAAATGATAAGATTTGATTTCATTTAAAATCCATTTCGATTTTTGCCAAATAGCTCTCACTAGCAACGGTCTTCATATGCACGTTTGAATTTAAGTTGAACACACACATCTGATGAAGGAAAATGTTCCCGAAATATCATATTATATGGAACTTCTATCAGACCACACTGACGCAAGTTAGATTGTAATATAATATAAAAAAAAACATTCCACCGTTATGTCTTAATTTGCTTTAGTTTTTGTCTACCTCTTACAAATCTGCCTTTTATTGCCTTCTATAAATTACCTTTAAATATTAAAAAATAAAAATTGATCAGAAATACAATTTTTATTTTTTAACAACATAGGCCAATATTTTCCTTTTATGACTGATGAAACAGATTTAAATATGTACCTTGTAGTATACAAAACTATTAATTACAAAGGTGGACTGGCTGTATTTTATATATAAGATTTGCAAATAAATATTTGGGAAACTAGGCTGACCGGGGCAGAAGCAACCATCTACGAGCATTGACTAGGATGAAAAACAGTTGATTCAGTCGATAAGAAGAGATGACCGGCCACCTTGCTCAAAGGACAGATGGATATAGACAGTGACATCTTCCTTTATTTATGAGTTATCAAACATAAAATATCGTTCAGGATTAAATATTAAAATATATGTATTTCATTATAAAATCGATAATTTAGTAAATAAATTTTAGGGTTTTGATGCAGAGGTTATGTGGTTGGTTTGGAAGAAAGTCAGGATAAAGAACGTAACTTGGTAGAGTTAGTTGTATCTGCCGCATCCGACTGAAATAGAATATGGGATAAGAAAAAGGTTCACCATCTTCCATAAATAAGACCACATCACAACAAAATAGGTATCAACTTTTATTCAAGGGAACACTGGAACACAACCAGAGAATTGTTTGGTCGGCTGTCTTTTGTCGATAAACGAATGCTGAGTCCTGGAGTTCCATTCTCGTTGGTTACTTATAGTTAAACGGCAAGCATAGGATAACATCCTATCGAGAGGCGATCAAATCAGGAACTGATCTTGAATCGTATTTTTGGCGCCAAGATAAGTTTACGCGTATTTATCTTGATTCTGCAAAGATATATCATAACACTTATGCAGTTAACAGTGCAGGTTCGAGCGCACATGCGCAAAGCCAAACCACAACTCAATCTAACACATGATACTGTGCATACATTTAAACAAAATAGGTCCCTCTTGTAACTGCTACAAACTGCTGAAACTTTGAATTATTTATTTGGTAAAATGAAAAATGTACAATTCTAAAAAATTATGCAAAAAGACGTCGAAATTTAGGGAGTTTGTGTGTGTGTGTGCAGGATGGGGATCATCCTCTGCCTATGGTATTTTTAACTAGACGCATTCTGACCCATTCGTCCAAGCACTGTTTCTTTTCATTCTGTCACCATTTGCCCATCACTTTCACTTCAGTGGTCACCACAATACCACATTTACTCTATGGACTACCCTACTTAAAATATTCCCAATCGTTGGAATTTAATTTTATTTACAAAGATATTTACCATTTCATCATAAAAAAAATGATGGAGAATGACACCCAGTCCCATCAAAGAAAAAATGCTACAAAAGAAATAAAAACAAAGAAGACAGATAAAATCAGGGGCTGATTAGTAAGACCCTCCTAACCCTTTCTAAGAGTAGACTGCACACTATTTTCCGGGTTGTTTAGAACCAAAAACAAGCAGGTCAATCTCTAAGTGGGAGTGGGATTTAAGTGAGAGCAAAAAGAAATAAGGTGGAGATTGTGGATAATATTAGATAATTATATGATTTTTTGATAATGCAACAATCTTACAAGTCGGTTTCTCACGAAAAGCAGTCTCCCAGTAGCCCCCCCCCCATCATAAATTCGGATGGGGTGGGGGCTAGAAGAAGCCCCTAACGCCGGTCCTGCAGCTTACCGAAGTCCATCGAATGATCAGATAGCATTTTTGTTAAAGGGGAGGTAACTCGCAAGGAGAAAGTTGTGTAATTGAAAATTGATATTAATCTTAGGATGACGACATGTACTTAAATGTTTCTAATTAATTAATAATTTTTTAAAATAATTATAATCTTTTTAAACATAAAATATGATTATATATATTTATTAGTCTTTTTTAATAAACATATCCTAAATCTGTAGCTACACTAATGTAATTAATCTTAGTAAATATTCAACATAGTTTAAAAATATATAATTTATTCACAAAAAAAAAAGTTTAATAAATCATAAAATATTTGTTGAATTTATACCTAACCTAAAAAATATTTGTTTATTCATTCAAATGCTTTGCGTAGTAATATATTAATAAACCTATGTGCTACGGTTACAGGTACCAGTTTAATAAAATAAATCTGAAATATATAACATATAAATTTTAGAAAATCTTAAATATTGCATAAATAGTGTCTACTAAGTTTACAAAATTAGTTATTTTCTCTTTTCAGCCAAGATATTAATGGAACTATATTATTATTTTTGACGAGAAAATAGTTCGTATATATATTACAGGGCGAGTCGTCATCAGCTCTTCCTGACGGAGAGGCGGTTTTCCAAAAAGTGATGGTCGATCATACGTGTCAATATTTTATTTCCAGCAGCATGTTGAAGAAAATGGCGAATTTCAATGCAAAAAGTTTAATGTTTTTTCTTGTGACATTGTTTTTGTGTTTACAATCGTCAGTGCAGCAACATTCTGGATCGGGTGGTCGAAGAACATTAGTTTTGGTCGACAGTTGGTCTTTGCGTGAAACACATTCCATTTTCTTCAGAATCTTACGAGGTAAGAAAAATTTTGAAAAGGAAAAAAAAAGCCGTTTTTATTTATTTATTTGTGAATTAAAAATGAGTGATTGTTAGATTAATGCTTTATTTTATTAACTGAATTATAATATTTGTATTTAAATAAAATACTTTTTTTTTTTTTATCTCTGTTACCAATGAAGTAATAACTCTTTATATTTTAATTTTTAGCCATAAAAATATCTAAATCAGAAACCTACATAATTTAAGTTGCCCTACGAATTATAATGTACATTTTAAAATGTGAATCTAATTAATATTTAACAATTAAAAATAACTAAAGCTTTTTTAATTCGAATATTTCATTTACCTTTGCATGGGAAGGTGACGCATCAGACGTGGTCGACGCCGGTTGGCGTAAATTTAGTTTTTAGTTTTTTCTTTCCAAATTTCATCGGATTTTCTTAATAAAATCATTGGATAAGAACGAACATTCTTTTTACCTTCCTGTCTAAGGAAAGTTCGCCTTTCATTAAATTTAAAATGTCAAGTTATAGCTTCTATACATCTTGCTTATAAATGTACACGTGTTTACATAACAAACTCAAGCCCCCCCCCCCCCTAATCATGTCAAATTCGTTAATTCCAGTTGGGTCACCTGAGAGAAAGGGTTTGATTTTGGAAGACCCGAGCCCCAAATAGTAATGGTAAAATGTAAATCGTAAGTTACTTTTTTAGACTGAAACGAAAGTCCCTATTTACTTGCCTCCCCACGAGAGCAGAGACACAAGGTCGTTTTTTAAGGGGGGGAGGGGCTCCCTCCTAAGAAACATTCTGGATTGGGATTGACATTACCCCAGTCTAGAAAGATTTCTCTTCACTGACTGAGGACAGAACAGATGAAATGTAGCATCAGAACAGATACTACACTTTGATCCTTGCCAGAATATTTTCTTTTGTTTTTAATCTAAAAGAAAAGAACCGAAATGGTGGTGCTTCTACAGAATTTGAACCTAACCAAACCGACATTTACCGAATTAAGCATAAACTTAGATTTGGGGGTAGTTTAGGATTAGGGTTTTAAAACAGTTCGGTTTAAATTCTATAGAAGTAGTACCAAAATAATTTAAAAAATTAATTGCGATTAATATTGGTAAAGTCTACTTTCGACATCGGCATTCGTTTTTCAAGAAAATAAAATTTAAGTTGGGAATTTGTTTTTAAAACAAAAGAATTTTGTTAAGCCGCATCTTTTTAAAAGAAACTGCATGACTAAATTTCGAGCACAATTACCGAAAAGTAAGTATGCAAATTTTATTTTCCTGCAGGGGGGGGGGGGTCATTTCTCTATTTTACTTTCATTATAAAATACTATAGCTTCTATGTTCACCCACTTCCGGACCATACAGCCAGAGACGTTCCCGAAGGAAATCATCAAGCGTTTAGCCTAACAAATATCCTTAGGTGGAATGAAACAAATGTTTGTGTGTGGCTCACGTGTCATAAGTATATTTTTATACTTAGCTCTACTCATGTATTTAGAACTATTGAGGTAAATACGGAAAGTGAAAATACGTATTATGATGTATGTGTGTGTGTGTGTGTGTGAATAAAAAAAAGGGATAAAATGATCCGACGTAATGAAACAGGAAAGTCAAAAACTATTTATGTATTCATCAACGTTTCGTCTTTATTGTAGACTTCCTCAGGATGAAGGAAAATGCAGAAAAAATCAGTCATTTTGATTTGCCTGAAAATGTTAGTTTCGGCATGGCTGTGGATTTTTAGGCAAATCAAAATTAATGACTATGATTTTTTTCTGCATTTTTCTTCATCCTATGGAAGTCTACGATAAAGACGAAACGTTGATGAATACTTAATAGTTTTTGGCTTTCCTTTTTCACAGTGTGAAGTATTTGTTTGTCTAGCCACACTGAAAACATGGTATACAGCGAAACAATGTCTGTAAATGATTATACACACGCACATATATATATATTATATATATCTATATCGACGACGGCACCGGGGTGTGGGGGGGGGGTCATCAATAATGAAGTTATATATGCATGTGTTTAACCGGCCCTTTTATAACTGTCCCACCGGTCCTGATTATATATCAGGACCGGCGGGACAGTTATAAAAGGACCGGTTAAACACATGCATATATAACTTCATTATTGATGATCGTAAAGTGGGGGGGGCTTGAGCCCCCCCCCCACACACACACACACACACACACACACACATACATCCCGGTGCCGCCGGCGATATATATATATATATATATATATATATATATATATATATATATACTAATATCGAGTAATATATAGATATAAAACCAAATAATTTATTTAGAATGAGGTATAACCCTGGAAATAGACAACAATAAGATACCAACCTTCTTCGATTGAATTGTAAAAAATTTAAAACTTTCATAAACAATTATAAAAATAAAATTAAATCATTCATAATTTGATTTTTTTGTAGTTATATAATTATATATTTTTTAAAGTTAGATCTTAAAATTCAAGATAATTTTCACTTTTGTTGAAAGATGACGTGTCGAACTTGTCTGGTAACCTTTGTGTGGGGAGTTACCAAAGAAATGCGATTTTTGTTTTTATTTGATTTTTACGTTTGCAAATTATTTAAATAAATTGATTTTCTCGACGATAAATTTTCACCCACGAACTTTAGACTTTACTTGATTTTATATCTTAGTCTTTGATGAACTTAGATATTTCAATAATGTTTTGTGTATTTTAATTTTATTCTTTGCGGAAATTTGATATAATGTTTGTTTTATTAAACTTATTATTTGCTTAAATATTTTATGTAATTTTCTTTTCTTCTGATAAGTTGTTTTTACTTCATGTTCGGTTATAAATTCAACTCAAAGTATTTTTCAACACCGGGGGGGGGGGTCATAAACGAAACATTAGCTTTTTAACATTAGAGTTGGTGTTATTACAGATCGAGCCCATAAAATCCGGTAAGGTTAGATTTTTACAAAAAATATTCATGTTTTGTTCTTTGGTACGACAGAGGCGCTTTCGAGAATTAACTTACGTCGACTTTTTATTTGCTTCGTGGACGTTCGATATTCGAAAGTAATTTTAAAACCTTTAAACTGACGAAAGTAAAGTAATGTCTGCTTATACTGATCAGCCCACATGGCTGCCCGGTAAAATCGTTATCACAATAGCTGAAAGGCGATCACACTAAATTAAATCCGGATTCCTGAAACATTAAAAACAAAAGCACTGATTTTTATTTATTTTATTAAAACTTACATACTTCTGTAGTTTACGGACCGTGCTGAAATAAATAACGTTATAATTTAGAAACCCGTTCTTAACATGGAGAGGTGGGTGGGTTAACTATTCTGTACTTTCGGCTAACAATTTAATAAAAAGATACCATCAAAATTGAATTTAACTTAAAATCCTATCTAAAAAAAAAAATAGCGCGGTACGTAAACTGCATAAGTATCCAATTTACACAAACTGTCCGTGTGACTGAAAAAAAGAAAAACCGGTCAGTCGTAAAACTGCATACCTCCACCTGACAACGTAACGATGGGCCAAATTCTCATCTGGACCGTACTTCTCCATATTGTATGAAGTATTCCCGAAGTTATGCCGTGGAAACGTTGATAACTCAAAAACTACTTATCTGATGGTTACCGTTATCAAAGAGCATCAAATCCACACATCAAATTTGAAAAAAAAAACAGAAGTTTAAATTTCGATCTTTTACCGAACTTTTCATGGTCATATAAGATGCAGGACTTCATTGGCTACGATATGGGCCAAGTAGCGAGCCTCTATGATAAACAGAACCGAAGCTATCGCTGAAAGTGTCACCTTTGACCTAGATATCCCCGAATTGAATCAGTTTCAAGATAGACCATGACCAATACTTGGTCCAGCGGTGTAGACACTAGACTGTAAACAACCAGTGACAGACTCTACAGAAAACATAACCTCCTTGGTGGAGGTAAAAATGCAATGTAAATAAGTTGGTGTGTTTTTTTTTTTGTTTTTTTTTTCAGGAACCCGGTTTCAAGCATCATAATTTCTGGCTTAAATAAAAGTTCAACAGCAAAAGTCAAGTATTATAGTTCATTTGTGGAGCACAAATGTAAACCTGAAAATTTAGAATGCAACCCATCGTATCAAATAACCAACCGTTTCTTTTTTTTTTCTTTTAATGTATTTTATTTTTTTATTAAGTATGATTATACGTGATGGATTATCATCGCATTTCCATTTGTTTACATTAAAAGTACTGTCAGGTCGATAATAATGAAATGCGCAAATGAATAATCAATAATTACACTCTTTTTTCATCTGTAATATCGTCACCTTTGCCATTGAACTTGGAGCTATCGCTGGGCATGCTGAGTAACACAAAATAAATATTAGCCTTTGGCAGATATGCTTTCGTCTCCAACTCTATATATGTCCAAGAGGTGATATTATTAAACTGGCTGAGCTCTGCTGCCAAGGTCAGAAGTGGTGGTAATGAGACTATTTGGTTATACCATAAAAAATGTGTTGCCATAAAAGTTTGAAAAAACATGAAAAGTGAAAAGAAAATTGAATGATGCATTTTCAAAGCGACATTTCAATTTAAAAACATAAGTTGATAACAAAATTTAAAAAAAAAAGACCTACTTTTTACCGTTTTTTTTTATCAATTGTTGTACTTGTTGAACAGTATATAAAACGCAATTTTGATAACAGCAAAAAAAAAACGAAAATAACTGAAACATTGTAATAGTAATAAAAATAACAATTAAGTTACCTCTTTTGTCTGAATCAATCTTAATGTTATTGAAAAGATCACATATTTTCTTGATTTTTATTATTTTTATTGATTTTTGATCTCTAGCAATTTTTTTAGAGAATAAAAGTGAACTTTGTTCTTAGTCATTCTATACCCACATCCCTTATCCAAATCGTGTTGGTGGGTAGGCCTATATGATAAACGTAGTGTTGCTTTGGTCAGCCTGCATCTGATGGAGCACATGAGTAATAATGCAATCTTCTTCATGAAGCTAGTGCACTCGATGGCAACTGGCACAAAATTTTATCCGTTCAACGGCGTTTCAACCTGTAGTAACACTTATCTCATTATTGTACACACACGCTTCACTACAGATCGGACATTTAAAAAAAAAACAGTCTCTTCGATGACACAGAAGATCATCGATCTTCGGCTTCGCCATAAGACTTCGACCATGAAAAGAAAAAAGAAAATATTGTCTGTATTACTATGAATAGGGTTTTATAAAACCGAAAATTTGGATTTAAAAAAAAAATGATTTAATAAATATTTCATTTATTTGACAAAATCTTGCATCATATTGTCTGGTTCTAAAATGTCAATGTCTATCCATTCTATCAGTTCGGTAACAATATATTTAAAATAAAAAAAAAACGGTTTATTTGATACGACAGGTTTTCATTTGTTGTAGGGTACAAATGAAATGAAAAGCACGAATGAACTATAATACTTGACTTTTGCTGTTGAACTTGAATTCAAGCCAGAGATTATTATTATACAGATCAGCTGCCTGGTAACGAGTTATGACAGCCAAAAAGTGACCACACAAAATGAAGCCGGGTTCCTGAAATAGAAAACAAAAAATAACACCAATTTATTTACGTTGCATTTTTACCTCCGCCATGGAGGTTATGTTTTTGGTCAAGTCTGTCACTGGTTATGTACAGTCTAGTGTCTACACCGCTTGATCAATCGTTACTAAACTTGGTCAGCTGATTTTCTTTTGTTTGTGCGCTGAATCCTTGAGCTGTTGCGATCTCTGTGCAATTATGGAAGGAGTTCGACTGCGTGTTACATTCTAGGCCAAACATTTTCCTGTCTAAAAAAAAAAATGCTGAATCAGCTTAAATATAAATTATTTCTGTTAAGAGATCAAGATGTGGAATGCTGGTAGTTACAAAAAAAAAATGATTCCCTTACAAGCTCAATTAGTTACTATTAGCAAACATTCATCCAGAGGATGCTTTTGTTAAACATTTTATAAATTTATTTATATATTTCCAACTGGTTTTTTTATTAACCAGGATGAGAAAACCAATCCGGAAAGTATAATTAAAATTCCTTATTCCAAAAATACAAATTTTGTGACTGTATAAAAAAATTTATATATACCCAAATCTGCTGCTGCTACTTATTTGCGTGGAAATAAAACCAAATGAATATTAAAAGGAAAATGTAAAGAAACAAAATTACTTTTCATATCTCGTACATGTTTTGGGTTTTTTCAGCTTGTAAACTCTTAATAAAGTGCTCAACATATATCCATGTGATCTAACTAAGGCTTAGTATTTTTAAGAAAATTATTTCTTAAAGAAATAGAAAAGTAGGACTTTCGTTTTTGAATTTTTGTTAAAATAAATAAAATCTCCATTTGTTAAAGTTGGTTTTATCTTTGCACAACATACTTGTATTTAAATAAACACAAATGCGTTTAACTGCACATGCAAGGCTATACAGACAGTTTGAATTATCTATTAGACACCACCCTCAAGTGTCTTCGGTCTCTTTGTACAAGGGTTTGTCAGGACAACCTGACATGAGGATACTTCACCCCTACAAGTAAACCCTGACCAAATATTAAAAATAACATAGTATTCGCAGCACATATAAGATCTTTTCAGTATGGCTATACACTGGCTTATACGAGAAATAGTGCATCTTCTCCAAGTGATGTTACCTGAAGTGACAACACTTTGCTGGATACTTCACCAGACTAGACTAGATGAATTCTTGTCCTGGAATCCGGTAAGACCAAGAGACCACAAGAAAGATATACTATAACATATCAACTGGTCAATTGAGGAGAGGAAAATTAATGTTTTTAACTTCTTTACTAACTCAACGTTTGACAAGTAAAGGAGAGCTTTGATTGAATATTCGAATATCTATGTATCTCATACAGAGATCAAGTGTTAACCCCAGGAAGGGCCCCCTTTATTTCTGAGAACTTAGTAAAATGAAACAAGAGATTAACCCCCCTGTGTCTAAAATGTGAGAATAATATCAAGGGTGAGAACAGTAGTCATGATAATTTAAATTAAATCCTCGTCTCAAAACTCTGAAACATAACCATCCTGTACGGCAATTAAGTAGACAAATGTTATTGAGGGGATAAAGTCATCCATTTTTTTCTAGAATATATAAAGACAGTTAGATTTTCATAGGATCTACTTGCATGATCATTGTAATCAGTATTTTGAGCACCCTGATCTTGTACCTTTCTTTCTTGTCCATTTGTTTATGCTTGTATAACATTTAGCAATTTGTTTTCTTTAACACTTTAAGTCAGTATTTTTATTTTTAGCAATTTTTATTTATTTTTTTTATTTTGATTGAAAAATTAATTTTAATTAAAAACAGAAAATTAAATTAAAATCTTTTTTTAAAATCTTGGTACTATATTTACCAGTTGTACATTTAAACCAAATCTGATTTTTTTTTTTTTTTTTTTTTTTTTGTAGATCGTGGCTTTGAACTCACATTCAAAACTGCTGATGATTCTTCTTTGGCGCTGATAAAATATGGAGAATTTTTGTTTGATCACTTGATCATTTTCTCTCCGTCTGTTGAAGGTAAGTTTGGATCAAGAAAAAATTTTTTTTTTAATCTTGTCATTTAGATTTTTTATTGAACAAGTCTTTTCTTTTTTTTAATTCTAAATAAAAATTCTGAAAACTACAGGGTACAAAAAAAAAATGAAATTAACACAATTTACATGTGAATATGTAATTGTTAAAGCATAAAAACAAATGTGAGATAAAATGTTCAATGTGCTCTCTACGAGCAGCTGTGCAACATGTAGACTGTTCAGGCAACTTCCGGTCACTCTTTGGATGACTTCAAGCAGGATGTTGTTGCAATTTTTTCAGCATTTTATGTCTGGCCTCTCATTTGTTATTAGATGTAATGGTAAATTCTCCAAACAGTAAAATTCATTACATTAGGATATGAACTTTGTGAGGGAGGGCAGGTGGTTTTGATTTGGTTCATTAAAGTCAAGATTATTGACTCTCAGCCAGGCAACAGCGATTTTGAATGTACAGACCCTTGCACCATCTTGTTGGCATGTCCATTCATCTCCTCCCATTACTCCTGCGTGTAAAAATACAATGTTGGCCTGAATCTAAATTTTTCTTTTTTTTTTTGCAGGGGAGGTATATTGTAAACATTTTATGTGGTGTGCATAAATAAAATTTAACACTTATCTTTTTTTTTTTTTCTTTTTTTCCAGAATTTGGTGGTTCAGTTGATGTTGCTGCCATCACTAACTTTATCGATAATGGTGGAAATGTTTTGGTTGCTGCTAGTTCATCTATTGGTAATTTATTTCCTCATTTTCTCAGAATTTCCCCATTAAATCAGAGCAGACTTTGAGCACTTTAGAGCTTTCTATTCCAGCTATTAAGTTCCGTACGTGCCCATATCTATAAGGGGAGGGGGGGCACAGTGGGCCAAAACAGGTTTTTGGAGGACATTTGGGCATAACTTTAGTTTTACTTGTCCATATAAGCTGTTTGAGGGCTCGTTAGAAGCGAAATTTCAAGAGCTTTTCGGAAAAATCAAAAAAAAATCATAAAATCCATTTTTCGGGGGTCTGGGGCCGAATTTCCATATTTGGGCATAACGGCCCAAAATCACATTTTTGGCCATATCTTGGCACAAAATTGATCATAGAAGCTCAGTGAGGGCTCGTTAGAAGCGAAATCTGAGGGCCTTTCTAAAAAATCAAAAAAAATCTAGTAACATGTGACATGAAGTAGTATTTGACACACTTCTTTTCTTTCATTTGCACACCTTTTTACACACTTTAATTTCCTGTCAAAGCATTTTACAGGAAATCACTACAGAATTTTCAAATCTTTGTTTTGTTTATTTAGATAGAGTTACTATCAAAAATGGAAGCGGTCAGCGATAACGCACTTTTCCAAGTGTTTACTGTAGAAGATGCAAAAACTAGAGACCATCTATCCATCACCGCATGTGTTCAATTGCTGGAGCAAAAGTATCTCATCCAGTTAACAGAGGAGCAGAAAGACGAGGTCAAGAAGTCGCTCAAAAGATACCATTCGCTGAAGAAACGACGATATACAGATAAACGGATTGCTGTTAACTGGGATGAGCTGAGCTCACTAGGTGAAGTTGAATTACAAGAACCCCTCGACACAAACTGCATCCAGGAAAAGGCCCCCTGAAGAGTTGGGCAGCCGCAAACAGTTGTTGAGAAGAACCAATGATATCTGGGCAAAAATTCAGGCAGTGGCTGCAGAGGAGAAAGTGACTTCTTCCCAATTGATGGGGTTACTCCTTACTCGTTGCCCTGATCAGGAGTCGAGAGATTTTGGTAATGCTCTTTGGAGCAAGTCCACACGTGACACAAGCGAGAAACTTCCGGCTTGTTTTTTGAAAAATCCGGGATAGGGCACATAGATCTGCTTGGTTTTTCATAATCTATACCTCCATAGCTTTCAGAAACATATATGGTTTGGTATGTGCCCTATCCCGGTTTACAAGTTATTTTCTGATGAATATAGAATTTTATCGCTAATTTGAGCCAAAAAAGAGGGAAATTTAGCTCAAATTTTCCTAATTTCTTTCATAAAAAGAGCTAAAAATCGACAAATTGGGTCCCAAAGTGGTCTATTTTTGCATTTTCACAAATGGTTATCAATAAACCAATAAAATATGCAATAATAAGTAATTCCACACTGATTTTTGGAATTTAATCATGGAAATCTGAAAATTATAATTTTGGGGGGAAAAATCGTGGATGTTTCGCGTGAGCTGGAGAAAAATGCGAAATATCACGAATTCAATGTTGCATATTTTTTCAACCGTTTAACGATTTGACTTACTTTTTTTTTTGTTGAATCAGGAATATAGAGTAGTTTATAAAAACACCAAACATCAGCAATTACTCCGACATTCTTTTTTGCCTAATGTCCACCCCCCAGCCCACTGTGGGGGGGGGGTCTCCAACGTTTCCTTTCAAATTTTAAGCTTTTTCATAATTTTTCTATACAAATGGAAGGAAGTTTACCTCTATTACTATTCTTTGATATAAGTCTTTTGATAAAAATATCTAGTAGCTCATGTTTTCCTATTTATTTATAAGAAAAAAAATTCTTAAATGCTAAATTTTAATTTAGAAAGGTAGAAAATAAAGCTACTTTTTTTTTTTTTAAATATTTTTATGGCGTAATAATTTTATGTTATATAGTTCGCTTTATCCTCAGCCGCACAAAAACTACATTCAGCCATTTTGTATATAGAACAAATTAATTTCTTTAAATTACTTGAGCATAAATAAATTTTAAAATTAAATAAAGGTGTAGGTCTTTAGAATTATCAAACAAAGCTCAAATCCCAATTTGCTATGGGGCTCTCATTTATGCACTACTGATATCATTGAGAAAGATATGAATTCATATTTATCCACTTGGTTCAAATAAGTATCTGCTCAATGTTATGGTTCAAATAAGTATCTGCTCAATGTTATGGTTCAAATAAGTATCTGCTCAATGTTATGGTTCAAATAAGTATCTGCTCAATGTTATGGTTCAAATAAGTATCTGCTCAATGTTATGTTTCGAATAAGTATCTGTTCAATGTTATGGTTCGAATAAGTATCTGCTCAATGTTATGGTTCAAATAAGTATCTGCTCAATGTTATGTTTCGAATAAGTATCTGTTCAATGTTATGGTTCGAATAAGTATCTGCTCTATGTTATGGTTCGAATAAGTATCTGCTCGCCGTTATGGTTCGAATAAGTATCTGCTCGCCGTTATGGTTCGAATAAGTATCTGCTCGCCGTTATGGTTCGAATAAGTATCTGCTCGCCGTTATGGTTCGAATAAGTATCTGCTCGCCGTTATGGTTCGAATAAGTATCTGCTCGCCGTTATGGTTCGAATAAGTATCTGCTCGCCGTTATGGTTCGAATAAGTATCTGCTCGCCGTTATGGTTCGAATAAGTGTCTGTTCAATGCCTCTAGTGTTTTTGTATTTACTCCAAAAAGGTTTATTCTGCTGTAAAAACAGATTAAATCAAAACTCTGAAAAAGAATAGTAGTCCATATAATAAAAACGATAAATCCTTATCTCTAAAACTTCTGAAACACAAAACAAATTATTATTAGAATGCAAAAAAAAGTAACGTTCAAATAATTTCGATATTTTGAATGTTTATTTTATGTGCGTTGTGTGAGGGGTAATTTTAAAAACAATTCTTACCATGTTCTTATTCTGATACGCAGGTGATCCATTGCGTGAGATTGCCACTGAATGTGGTGTTGAATTTGATGAAGAGAAAACCTCTGTGATTGATCATCTCAATTATGATATCTCAGATGGAGGAAAGGTAAGTAACAAATTGGGTATATTTGTTAGATATCTTTTTATAGGCCTTTTTTTTTTCTTTTTAACCAATTTTTTATGTATGTAATCTAATTTTTATGCTTGTATAATTCTAATGAATATGCTGGTTTCTTATTTGTGTCACACTTTCATTGGTAGGGGAAGTGACTTAGTATGAAGAGGGGGGGGGGCAAACTTCTATGTGGGAGTTGGTAGGAAGTGGGATGGGGTGAAACTGAAAAACACTTATTAAAAATAAGTTTCCCTATATTGACATCGTTAAAACATGTGTTGTGATCTCAAGTTCTTTTAATTAAAGACTTTTTTTAATTTGACAATCATTTATTTTATGGAAGAGATAAACAAAAAAAATAATGAAATTACTCTGACTTCTGTAAATGTTGGCTATTTTGATTGTCAATTTTATTCAACTAAGAAACTCTATTTTATTTTAAAATCGGATACTAAATGGATTTTAAAGCAGTTATTTTCAATACTGCAATTTATCCGGTTCCAGCTTGTTAGTCTGATTGTTTGACACTGCATTCAAGAAGTCATTTTTTCTGCATAAATAATTTACTATTAATGTAATGATTGCTTAAGCCAATGTAACACTCGATGTGTTAAGGTTTACATATGACTTTTTTTTAATAAAAGGAAACATAAATTTGTATGAATTAGCATCAGGTACGACTTTTTTGACCGGCATGATTTTGTTGGCATTGATTTCCCACCGATTCTTTCCAGAATCAAGTAGTTATAGAAGGAACCACGTGAAGATTGCCAACATCCCTGAGTGAAAGTAATATCTGATTATAGAAAGAACTCTGAAATAAAACGAGTGTTTCTCCGCTTATCCCAGCATTGTTTCTGGTCACGTAGATTTCTCCTTTCAACCTTTGCTGCACTCAAAGATGATTGACTTCATTTCTCAGATGAAATTATCTTTTCCAACTTATACAAACCTTAATTATGAACGCGGTACATTATCCATTTCCCAACAGATCGAATAAGTTTGTTGGCAAAAATCTAAATTCATATGAATCAGCATCAGGTACAACTTTTTTGACCAGATTCATTCTATTGTTGACATTGGCTTCTCCAGTTTTTTCTAGAATCAGGTAATCATGTGAAGGTTGCCAACGTCCATATGGAAAGTGGTACTATGGAATTGACAGGATTCGAACTTGGCACTTCATGTCAATATTCACTTCACCATCGCCACTTCCGATCGTCCGGGACCTCTTAAACTTTGTGACTCCATGTAATAATCATCTTAAACGATTTAAATGTTTTTTATGATTAAAAAAAATCAATTTTTAATCTTCTCTGAATCTAAAATGATTCTCCTTATTATTTTGTCCTTTTAGCACACCATGATTGTTGCTGAGCCTTCAAATCTCATTAACGCTCCGATGATTGTGGGTAAAAGCAACACAGCTCCAATTCTATTCCAAGGAGTTGGGTAAGGCTTTCTAGAAGAAAAACATTTTTCATCAAATTAAACAAACTTAACTTGGAAACTATTTAAAGTTAATTTTTACTTAAAGTTAATTTTTATTCAAAGTTAATTTTTATTCAAAGTTAATTTTTATTCAAAGTTAATTTTTATTCAAAGTTAATTTTTATCCAAAGTTAATTTTTATCCAAAGTTAATTTTTATCCAAAGTTAATTTTTATCCAAAGTTAATTTTTATCCAAAGTTAATTTTTATCCAAAGTTAATTTTTATCCAAAGTTAATTTTTATCCAAAGTTAATTTTTATCCAAAGTTAATTTTTATCCAAAGTTAATTTTTATCCAAAGTTAATTTTTATCCAAAGTTAATTTTTATCCAAAGTTAATTTTTATCCAAAGTTAATTTTTATCCAAAGTTAATTTTTATCCAAAGTTAATTTTTATCCAAAGTTAATTTTTATCCAAAGTTAATTTTTATCCAAAGTTAATTTTTATCCAAAGTTAATTTTTATCCAAAGTTAATTTTTATCCAAAGTTAATTTTTATCCAAAATTTTATATTAAAATTTATTTTAAAAAAATTTATTTTAATTTTATTTAAAATTTTATTTAATATTTTGTTTGAATTTTATATTTTGTTTAAATTTTATATTTTATTTAGGATGACAGCAGATTCTGAAAATCCTCTAGTGTTGCATGTTCTTCATGCAGCCTCTACGGCCTATTCATTCAACCCAAACAACAAAATTGATGAGGTATGCTCTTTATTTATATATAGTCAACAAAGAAAAAAAGAATCAGATTCGGTTTAAATGTAAAACTGATAAATCTAGTAAAATTTGTTGTTTTTAGTGGAAAATACCACTGATACTATGGACTATCCCCCCCCAACCAGGACTGCCAGAAAATGTTAAGTTAGGAAATAGAGACAATACAAAAATGATGAGGAAGTAGATAAGTGAACAACAAAAATATTAGCAGATCCATTTGAACTCCCCAGACAAATGACGCCATGAAAATTAGTTGTTAGCTTCTGGATGGTTGGATGATGGAGAGTGTGAGATGGGTAACCAGTTCCGGTGGTCAGCTGATAGTACCTGAGAAAAAGACGTATATAAGATTTCCAGTCAAAAGTAGGAGACAGATGAAAGCAGATCGGTTCTGGGTGTTAGACGAGTTCGAAAAGGTCTTATGATAGAATTAGTCTGAGATTCTGAATTTGAAAGATGGGAATTTAATCAGATGTGGACACTAGCGATGGGGACCCAACAATACACACACATCAGTATTCAACAAGTCAATATTATACAATATGTGTCTGAATTGTTACTTGCTTTGAATACAAATTCTAAACCAGTGCTTGCACCCTTGGCGACCGCCAAGACTAGAATCGACACGGCCAGGATAAGAAGACAAAGAGAAAACCACAGCACCCATGCGTTTTAAGAGCTGGCATGGTTATACAACATTTATATATATATTTTTTTTTTATCTTATATTTTTTTTATTAAAGTTAATTTTTCACAAAACATTTTTAAAAATCTGTTTGAAAAGGAAAGACAAAATACTGACTTAAAAAGCATAACGGTGATTTGTAAAAAAAAAATATTTCAATCCTTTAGTTATACTCATTCAATTTTTTGGTGTAAAAGTTTTAGAGGAAAGTTACATTTCCTACTGACAACCTCCTCCTATGTAAACAGAAGGAATTTGTTTACAAAACCTAACAGATTTCAGTGAATATGTAAATTTTAATGCTACTTTTCTGCTGAACATTGAATGAAAATCTGAGGAGGAAGATTAAATCTGGACAGCATAGAGAGATGTGTGCAGAACAGGAGACTTTGATGGTTTGGTCACAATGAAAGAATTGATGAGAGTTCCTGGGTCAGTAGATGTAGAAGAGTTGAGTTTGCAGGGGAAAGCAAGGAAAATATGGAAGGAAATGATAAAAATGGATTTGAGAGAGAGGGTGATAAAGACTTGGGCAGAGATAGGTTAGTTTGGAAGTCAATTTCTAAAAGCTGTACAACTGACGTCAAACCAAATATGATGATGATGATGATTTCTTAAAATAAACCTGCCTTTTTATTAGCTTTTTCTTTTTTTTTTTATTATATTGAAATTATTTGTTTTTCTCTCTTGGTTAGTTTCCACATGCTGTCGGCAAGAATACGTTGCTTATTGCTGCTCTTCAAGCCAGAAACAATGCCAGAGTTGTTTTTGTGGGATCTTTGGATTTCTTCAGTGACCAATACTTTACATCTTCTGTACAGAAAGCCAGTCAAGATAAAGTGTAAGTCCATTTTTACTCATAGCCTGAGCAGTCCTGTCAGCATTCCACGGTAGGAGTGCCTCAGGCGATAAGAGAAGGTAAAGCCTGGGAGAGTGAATCTCCTAGGACTGAATAGAACCATACAGCAACCCTGATGGATAACCAAACTCCGTTGGACTGATTGTTGAAGATGTATCCTCGACTGGTATGGGCAAAAAAGCTGTGTATAATGATAGAACAATCAAAAACCAATTCATAACTAGTGTTAAAAATAGACATTACATAACTAAAATCAGTAGAAATTTTATTTTTTTCTATGTCCGTGATTGGGTTTTAGTGTCCATTGGCTTCAGACGCACAGATAGGCGTTGTCAAACTTATTAAATTGATGAAAATGTTAGAAAATAAGGTGGCCGATGTATTGCTTACATGTGGAAAAATGATTTGCAAATATTTTTTTAAATCATTCGAATTGTTTTTCTGCACAGCTATACAAAATTGCTGTTATGTCGCTAGTTTTTCAGTGTTATGTGGGTTTTTCGGTGGTACGCAGGTTTTGGTAGACAGCAGATAAGGATAGAATCATGTTTTTGACCATCTGTGTATTTCTATTTAATCGGGGAAATTATGCACGGTCAGTTTTATTTCTCAGAATGTTTAGTATATTCCAGCTATTTGTACGATGCAATAGAGTTAAAAACACAAATGAGAAAAAAATTTTTTTTTTGTCTAAATATAAACCAATATTATCTTTGTTTGAAATAGTTGCTTTAAGTATTAAATTGAGAATTAAATATGTAAATATTTATTTTAAAACAATTTATTGAGCACACGTTTATTTATATTTTGTCTAGCCAGGGAGGATGGTATTATGGTGAATGAATATATGCTACGCTGACCTCCAATATGTTGATATAGTTACGATAAGTGGAAGAAACTTTCACATTTATTCATTTAGATTTATGTACTTTTTATGTATAGTTTAATTTTTTTTTTTTTCGTTATCGAGCTTAAGCTCTATCTGAAAGGACTTGCCATTCTTTCTAATGAAGAATTGTAGACACATGCAGAAGCATATCATCATTCTATCCGAAAAACGTGAAGAAAAAAAAATGTTTTTCATCTTTTTATTTTCAGATACGAAAAATCTGGTAACCAAGAATTAGCTGCTAATTTGGCAGAATGGGTGTTGAAAATGCGTGGAGTTCTTCGTGCCGGTGCTGTCAGTCATCATATTGTTAACGATGACAACCCACCACCTGCTTACACGATTCTTGATCAAGTGGTAAATATTGTTTTCGTATTGAAATCGCTTTCAATCTAACTGTTTATCTTTTTAGATGCGCCTAAGCAACTTTATAAGAGGCTCTGTCTGTCTTTCATGCTTCAGTTTGAAATAACATTTTCATTGCTAAACATGTTGATTGAACAGATACATCTTAAGAATATCCGAATATCCTTTCTTGTTTAATGGAAGGTGCTCGACTGAGCTCCAGTCTTTTGTTCCTTCTTGTAAAACATTCATTGCAAGAACTTGCTTTCTTATCACAACTGCAAGGAACTTTCTTTTCTTCGCATGCCTAACATCAAACGGAATTTTCATAAAAAGTTTTTTTCCAAGAACTTCCTATGTGTGCAACACATTGTCATGGAATTGCATCTCTGGGGACTACAACATTTACAATTCTAATTTCAAATACTTGTCATAAATTGTTCTCATTCAAGCTTTGTTCATGTATATTAATCATTTTCAATCCTCTAATAATATTCTTCATCTTTAAATTGTCAATCATTCCATCTCATTAACTCTTATCCTTAAGTGGCTTTTGGCCTTGACAAGTGGTGATTGTAGTAAAAAAAATATTTTTTTAATTTTAATCATTTATCTGGTAAATGTTTTTTTCACTTTTTTAACAGGAATATAGCATCCAAATCGAAGAATTCAGCAATGGAAAATGGCGGCCATTCAAAGCCAACGATGTCCAGCTGGAGTTTGTTCGCATTGATCCATTTGTGTGCAGCACTCTCAAAGAAAAAAGTAATTTGCTTTTGTTTTCACTTTCAACTTTAAAACTATCCAATATTATTTATATGTATAGCCACTAACATCTATATGTAGTAATATTTGTCTTTATAGATTGAAAACAAAAAAGATTTCTCACACCTATCTGTCCACAAAAACACTAAGATGCATATACTTACACACATACACAAACTTCTATATAGAACTGAATTTTTTTTTTTTTCTTTACCTTGACTATTAAATTCCATTTGAGTTAATTTTAGTCTGCGTGATCAAATAAACCATTAATATGTGAACGTGGAATTCAGAACCCTTATCCTCGAGACTTTGGGGCCTTAATAAGCGGTGACACAATACAAAAAAAAAACGTGTGTTGCATAATGAATTTACATTTCAAAGAAGAAACAAACTGGTAGAAAATGAATGAGCCTTGAATACTTAGAAAAGTCTTTAAATGTTTACAAACAAAATTTAAAGAAAATTAGAACATGATATTTTATTTTTTTAAATTCCAAATGCTTCGAATTTGGTTGTGCCCTCTGATTTTTTTGTTTTTATCTCTCAAGAGCCTCAAACATCAATTTTTACTTTACGAAATAAAGACTTGTATTAAAATCTCTATAACATTAATAGTTTCAAATCTCTATAACATTAATAGTTTCAAATCTCTATAACATTAATAGTTTCAAATCTCTATAACATTAATAGTTTCAAATCTCTATAACATTAATAGTTTCAAGTATTTTATGTTCCCATGTGGGAATGTTGCCAGATAAAAAGGTTAATCAGCAATTTATTACTGTAAAAACTTTTTTGTTTTAAATCTGAAATGAGATTTTTTTAAATTTTTTTTTACTTATTTCACAGTCACTTAATATTTGTTTCTCTTTGAAGATGGCATCTTCAGCACTCGTTTTAAGCTTCCTGATGTTTATGGTGTTTATCAGTTTAGAGTTGATTACAACCGAATGGGATTCACTCATTTATTCAGTTTAACACAGGTAAGATACATTTACTTATTAGAAATGTTCAAGTATAATTTTTTGTTTTTATATTTCAATAACCATTGCAAATTACATGTAAAACGTTTCACTTTAATTAAAAAATCTATTATATATATATATATATATATATGTAGGCAATTAGTTGCAGTAACATTTAATTAATTTTTTTATTTGTGAATTATACAAATATTTATGCAACAGTGAGGTTTTATGAATAAAATAGACAACCTCTGTCTTTAATTTTTCAATTCTTGTCTTTAAGATCTGACTTGAAATAATTAATGAAAATAAAAAATTAAAAAAAAACACTTGTTTACACGCCTAGTACTTTTGAGTCTTGTGAATCCTGATATTAAGAAGCATGTCATAATAAAATTGAATAAAAAGGCCACTAGTCAAATTTTGTTTGAAAAGACTTGTTCCGATGAGAATGCGTTGCCTCCACGTATTATAAACTATGTTCTTTATTACTATAAGTGTGATTTATCTTTATTTTTAAATAACCCCCTTTTTATTTCGTACTTTTAATCTAAAAAAATTAAAAATTCTATTGTCCATTACTCTCACGGGACCTTTTCTCTCTGCAAAGCGAAGAATTAAGTTATTTTCTGTTCCCCTCTTCTTCTTTTTTTTGTCTCTCCCTAATTCATTCTCTTTTTCTTTCTTGTAGGTGTCGGTAAGACCATTGGAGCACACGCAGTACGAGAGATTCATTCCTTCCGCTTACCCTTACTATGTCAGCGCATTTTCCATGATGTTTGGAGTGTTTCTACTCAGCCTTGTCTTTCTCCATTACAAAGAAGACGCCAAGGAAAAAGCTGAATAATTCGGCTTTTCATCATTTAGTAGAAAATAACTCATTCCATTTCATCACATTTATTATACAAATGTTAATAAAAAAGTTTTGTAAAATTTCTTAGATTTTATTTTACATTTTTTCTCTCTCACATAACATTGTATAAATGTGCACGCGTTATCCAGTGACAACATATCAGTATCAATAATTGACGTCTGTTTTGAATTTGGCTGTTTTCTTCCCTTTGTTAGCAGGGTTATCTTTTTTACCGAAGTATGTTTATTTGTGTACAGCCTCGTGTTCACGTTAGCTGAAAAATTGAAACCAAACTTGGTCAAAATATCTGTCATGGTCTAACTTGAAATATTTAGATCATGGTAACGGAAAAGGTGAAACGCATAATTTTAGTGATAATATTGGTTCTGTTCATTATACAGATTCACTACTTGGTTCATATTGTAGCCAATGAAGTCTCGCATCTGATTTGGATTTGACTCTGACTTTTGAAAGTTTGGTCGTGGTCAAATTTCAACTTCCGATTTTTCCAAATTTGATGTATGGATTTTATGCTTTTTGATTACAGTAACCGCCATGCAAAATTTCAGCCTGATCAGATAAATAATTTTTTTTAAGTAATCAACGTTTCCATGGCATAACTTTAAGAATGTTGTGTGCAATATGGAGAAGTAAATTCTAGGTGGGCATATGCAGTCTCACGAATGACTTATTGTTTTTATGTTTATAGGATTCACTCCTAAACTAATCAATCGATCATTATGAATTTTGGAACACAGTTGCTAGGCATAAGAGTGGGCTATATTTAGTTTAATGCAAAAGATACAAAGGGAGTAGAAGCACTTTGAAAATTTAGGTACCTCCATTTTTTAGACATCAATTAATAAATATTCTCCAAATTTCAGTTTTTTGGAGTATTTTAAAGGTGGGGGGTGTAATATGAGCACAATCTCCCATTTGAAAATTCAAATATTTCAGATTTGCATTGAATTTCATTCATAGTCATCAGACACCAATTACGCAAGATTCCCTGAAATTCAATTTCTTAAAACCCCCTTAATCTTAAATTTTAGACATATTCTAGAATCAAAATCATGTGATAAATTTTGATTAAAATTAGATACAGATTCTAGACAATAAATGTTGTTTTTAATCTTCGTAATTGGACATAAAAGTGGTGCAAAACTTCTGTTCAATAATAAACACATCACTCAATAAGTCCCACACCTAATTTCAACGGCCCTTGGATGGATATTCTAATTTTATTATAAAACTATACTAATGTATTGGACACTTGAAATACTAGAAAATTCACTGCACCAAAATATCTTGGACATATATAAACATTAAATAACTGGCTGCCATCTTTAAGTTTATGAAAATATAAGAATTTCTTCATTCTTTTTTTTTTTTTTTTTTCATAATATAAAAATAAAAGCCTTGTTTTCCTAATATAAGCACGTAATTCATTTGACAATTGTTTAACAGTCATCAAATCATATTTAATTTGAACTTTCTAAAAGTCATCTTTAAGTACGGCATAATTTATGCAATGTTTACATTCTGTTGTCGAGGTTGCTATAAGTAGCAGCAATTCACGTTTGCAGACAAAAAAAATCAATTCATGACAAGGGCTGCTAGGATTTATTGATGGATCGATAAGGTGATTGAAGAAACTGGCTTTCTTGCCAATAAACACATTGCTCAATAAGTCCCGCACCTAACTAATAAAAGAACTTTTAGGCAAAATTCGACTTTATTCATCAACATAGTCTCCTTCTAGGGTATCATCTTCTCCAACTCCCTATCAGTGCTCACAGCACTGAAGAACAAAAAATGGATAACCCTCTAATCACAAAAATCTTAAATAAGATCACTTCTATCTATGACAAGAAGCAGTGTAAAATGAAATTAAATATTGGTATTCGTGGAAATAAAAAAGCAGATAGAGCAGCAAAAGAATGGCTGAACATGACACCTTCCAATATTAGGATTCCATACACTGATCTTCGATCTTCTATAAACAGATTAATCAAAGAAAAATGGCAAGAATCTTGGGATGAATGCCAAAGTAATAAATTACACAAGATTTAGCCAACTATTTATGAGTGGCCCCTAGACTACAGAAAGGCAAGAAGAGAAGAGGTTGTAGTAGCCAGGCTTCGTATAGGACATACATATATTACCCACAAATATTTATTGGAAGGTGAAGAATCTTCAATGTGTATATCATGTCGAGACTCTTATAGAGTCAAACATATATTAATAGTAAATGTTTATTTTTTTAAATATATATCGTTTTTTGCATAAATTTGTGATATTCAAAACAAAAGTGGCAATTTATTACTGATAAATTATTTTTTCTGTTATGTAATATCTTCGTCTCTGAATGAACTGCTTATTACAAAATGTCAGATCACTGTCTTGCCAGTTTCAATCAATCATTTTCTTCTTTTTTTTATTAGTACTTTAATACAATTTCTCTATTTGAGAACCGGAAAAGATGTGTAGAACGCCCCACACAAATAGACATTTTTTTTCATTGGTCAACTATTGCTGAGTGGCCTTTAGACTACAGAAAGACAATAAGAGAAGAGGTTATAGTAGCTATACTTCATATAGGGCATACATATATTTACCCACAAACATTTATTGAAAGGTGAAGAGTCTCCAATGTGTGTATCATGTCAAGAACCTTTTACAGTCAAACATATATTAATAGACTGTCAGGATCTACAACAAAGCTGAAGGAAATACTACAACTCAAAAAATCTAAAGACACAAATCCGACCAAAATCTTAGACTTCATTAAAAAAAGTTGGACTGTTCAAAAAAATTTAATCTCAATTTTAAATTTTTTTTATTAAACAATATAAAATAAATTGTCCTAATATGGGATTTCATTTGACAACATTACTCAGCATTAAATAAGCCCTATATGGCTGTTATAACTACCGTAAACCAAACCAAACATTGGTGTTAATTCCCCCCCCCCCTTGCAAAACTCAATCATGTTCTGCAAAGTCAAAAACAATTTTCTATTACAAAACAATCAAGTCAAACACCATGAATAAATATTTGAAGATATAAAGAACTTGAAACATAAAAACTTCTACCAAAATAAATGACTGGATTTGGCATTAAATAACCCGAAAAGGGTTGATATGCCATAAAACAAGCAACCAACCATCGAGGGCGATACACTGATTCAAATGACTAACAATTCAATGCTTTCTTTGTAGAACAATTTGTCTGTGCCTTAAAATATGCCTTGGTTTCCGATATCACTTTTTCATTGGAGCCAAATCCTACCCTGGAGGTCTGCAAACAGCCAGTCGTCTGCTAGGGATTAGATCTGGAGAATAGGGTGGGTGCATAAGCAATGCAAAGCGTAATTTGTGTAGTTTTATGATCGACTTGTAACACGGTGCATTGTCTTGGTGA
This sequence comes from Sepiola atlantica, assembly GCA_963556195.1. Taxonomy (NCBI): domain Eukaryota; kingdom Metazoa; phylum Mollusca; class Cephalopoda; order Sepiida; family Sepiolidae; genus Sepiola; species Sepiola atlantica. The sequence goes on along the minus strand of OY744550.1, from coordinate 13,339,424 downwards.
AATGGCGCTTTTTCTTTCTTTGTGACTGCTTTTTGGTGATTTTTTTTTTTTCCTGCAAACACCAATAATGCTATATAATATTCCCTATCGATGGTTCATACGTTCTCAAAATAATCAACCAAAATACATAGGCCAAAACCTTGCCTGCTGGTATTTGCGGCTTTTACCGGCTGTTTTTCACTCAGCTCACTGCTGATTTGACGTTGGAGTAAGGTGGTGGATCCAGGTTTCATCCATTGTCACATATCGATGAAAACAATTCCTTTTTGTTGCGTTGAAACAGCTGCAAACAACGCTCTGAATCGTTGACGCATTATTTTTGATCGATTGAGCAAACACGGTTTTCTTATCGACAGATATCTATGCAAAATGGTGAATACATCTTCGCATTCTGATATCTTCACTTCTTCTCACACAACTTCAATTTACAATCGTCCTAAACGAGTTTGTTGACTTTTTTGTGTTTTCCAGGACAACTGCCGAATTCGGACAACCTGAGCGTTCAGCATCATTTGTGTCTGTACAATCATGTTTAAAAGTCAGAATTCCATGTCATAACAGTTGTTTCCGACAGAGCAGAGTATGAATAACACTTATCAAGCCATTGCTTTGTTTGAACAGTATTTTTCCCCATCAGAAAGCAATTCCCTATCAACACATGATAATTCATATTTTTCCATTTTAAAAAATTTCAATAGTAGATTCACTTAAATAATTAGTAAACTAATCCAATTGGGCTCAAATTTGGACAAATGCTATTTGAAAGTACTTTTTTTGTTGTTTACTATTATTACTGGTACCCGCTATAGTTAAGGCCTGGGACTTATTGGGTGGCACAATAGAATCTCTGACGCCATTTTCTGATAAAATTAAGGAATGCATTACAAAACGAGCAGATTTTTTTTGTCTTTGTAGTTCAGTAAAAGTACTCAGTAATTAATGTTCCTTCAAATTTTTCCCAGTTACAGAATAAACACTCAAGCAAAATATTTGACTTGTGCTGAATTTATCGCCTCTTCAGGAGGTTGGACACAAGGTCAGGTGTGGTTTTGAAAAGCCAGCATACTAAATAGATTGCACTCTAGCCAACAAAATATTCCTTAGCAGCCCCGTCAGCATACCCAAATAATGTCACTTCATGCGATTAGCAATAAACTAACCACTTCTCAGAAGGTAAAGCCTGGGAGGGTGGAACTTCTTGAACAGAACCATACCACAGCTGAGAAGAAACAAAGCCACCGTCTGGTACAGACACAAGCTATTAAAACACGAGAACCGGTTTCATCAAAATTGACAGAATTTTAAAAACTTTTTACAAATGAGTCTAGTGTTTCATATCATCACAAAGTTTATTTACATGAAAACAACAAATTATTTCTATCATCAGTTTCTTCTGATTTTGTTTGACTTGTTTAGATGTGACTGAATAGAAAATGAAAATACTGCCCTGTACAGGAATTGAACTTGCATCCTTTTGACTGAGATTTTTTGTGTTTAATTATATCCAAAATGTCGATGAGGTGTCTATCTTGGCAGTAAAGTTGCAAAGCAAAATTGAACAGAGTAAACTAAATCAGCAAAGCCTCGCCCGGACTTGACAAGATGAAAGCAATCTGGAGGTCAAATCTTCCTACGAAGATGAAACGTGATTTCTTTGAAACCATTGTTGCATCAGTTCTTGAATATAGAAGTAGCACCTAGACTTTTGTTACAAAAAGATTGGAGAAGAAAATTGACGATGTGTACATCAGAATGGTAAGAGCTGCTCTTAACATCTCTTCGAGGCAGCACCCCAGTAGGAAGCAATTCTAGGGACACCTTCCTTGGATCTCAGCTGTGATCAGAAAGAAAAGATCCAGATTTGCTAGTCACTGTTAGAAGTTTAAGAATGAAACTGCCAACAATGTCCTTTTGTGGATGGCAAAGCAGTTATGTAGTTCGGTGGGGAGACCGCACAGAACTTATGTCAAGCAACTAACAGAGGACTCACAATTCACCTATGAAGACCCACCTGGTGTGATGGGGGATAGTGAGATGGAATGAGTCAGGAAGATCCGTGACACTACCACAATTAGATGATGACAATGATATCTCCTCTTCTCACTACTCGGTCCATTCGCCCTTAATTGTCACATGTGCTGTTGTGATCTGAAAGATGCGTAGACACATGAACATCTTGCCGTTATGGATTCTGAATTTTTTTTTTTTTAAATGCAATCTCCAATCTGTTTCTACAACTTAGAGAGAATGGTAACTAAAAAAAAAGCGATATTCCAGTTAGTTTTCTCAAAAGGCCTCATACACATTTTGTTTTGATTTATCTCATTTCCGTACTTCTCCATATTAGGACCCGAGCTAACCCTAACCTGGAGAAGCACCCTCATTTCTTTTAAAGTATTGATGCTAAAATATTATAATCAGTCAGATTACAAAATACTGACCCTAAATATACGTATCTTATTTTTGCAGAAAATGTTTAAGACTTGAAACTTCGAAAGTAGTTGAAGCAATCTACAGAAATACTCAGTTGTGTTAGAATAACAGCACATTTAGTGACAGCTTTAATGTTAAAGTAGGAGTACATCAGTGTTCTCTACTGAATCTGTTGCTTTTCATTTGTGTCTTAGAAGCATTGTCCATGGAGTTTCATACAGGTTGTCCCAAAGGGATCAATTATATTTGAAGCACCCCAGAATGAGCAACAACCAAAAAGATCCATTTTTCCTTGACATCATTTAAAAAAAAATTTTTTTACTTCAGGTTGAATTATAAATAAAACAATACGCACAATTGCTTTTGCCGATTTTTTTAAAAAAATTTATTAAACAAAAAAAGATTTAAATAAGTGGATGTTGCGCAGAGATGGCGTCAAACAATTTGAAAAAGATATTTTCTTAGTGCCTTTCATGCCACAGGAATTCTTTCAGATAGAAATCAAAATGAGATCTTCTACAACAGAGCATTAAGTCAGTGGATGAGAAATCCTTTTAGAATGAGGCAATTTAAATTATGGTCCCAATCCAGATTGCTCCTTTTTTGAGGAGCTGGATTTTTCCTACATTAAAAACTGACCCTGTGTCTAACTCTGTCCTCTTGAGAAGGCAAATAGAGACACCATCTCTGCAGTGTTTTTTTTTTTAATATCTGTTTCGTTTGATTATTATAAAAAGTTTTGTAAATAAAACTATTTTTAAATTTTAATTTTATTAAGCTTGTAAATAAATATTTAATATACCCCCCACCTTTATTTTTTAAAATAAAAAATCTGCGAAGGCAAGTTATAAATGTGCATATTTTTTTGTTTATGATTCAACCTGAGGTAAAAGTTTTGAAAAATTGGTTTCAAGGCAAAATGTGTCCTTTTGGTTGTTGCTCATTCCGGGGTGCTGCAAGTATAATTGATCCTCCTGAAGAGATGCTTTATGTTAATGATTTAGTAGCTGCCTGTAAACAGTTTTAAATAAATGATTGGAAAGTGACTAACAAACGTCTTGACAATTTTAGAATAGGGGTGGCACGTAATGGGTGAAAATTTCAGATTCATGCGAGTAGTATTTTTTTGTGTTCGTTTATACATAAATAACACTAAACAATCAAACATTTTGAAAATTTTGCAAAATTCAGAAGGTGCAGGCCAAAAATAGCCGCTAGGGCTCCACGGGACTCAAAATCCATCATTTTTCGGTGAAAACGTGGTTTCATGCGACATTGCAGGTCCTAAAACATCCTCAAAAGCTATGAATGGATATAGATGGTTAAATCTGATATAGTACTTTAATTTAGGACCATTTCCAGGCTGTGAAAGGGTTTTCATGAATGTAAAATAGCCAAAATCTATTGGCCTGAACCTTCTGAATTTTGCAAAATTTTCAAAATGTTTGATTGAGGTGGGAGGAGCAAAATTTTGGCAAATTCTTTATAAATCATAATGAAATCATTGTCTACAGTGCTCAGGTGCATTACAACTAATCAAAGTGCTTGTGTATGATGAGATGGGGGGGGGAGTTAAATCAAGTGTAGTTTTTGCAAATTTCTATAAACAAGGTTTTTAAAGGACGGAGTGTCTTGGCAGCCAACCGCTTGTTCCATGCTTCAGCCATTCTGAAGGTAAAAAAATGTTTTCTAACTTTATAGACATGTCTACATGTGTATTTGGATTGTTCGGACTATTGCTCTCATTTTGGGTGTTGTTCTCACAACGTTTCGGCCGATATAATCTCAAGGTCGGAGGTTATATCGGCCGAAACAATACCTAAGATAAGAGCAATAGTCTGAACATTCCAAATAATACATATTATCAATCCTCATCTCAAAAATAAAATTTTAAAAAATTTAATACCAAATCAGTACGGAAATGAATTAATACAGGAATGAAAACTACGCAAAGCTCTTTTCCATTTCGTAAGTACAGGTTTTGAAATTTTAACGACGATGGTCGTAAGTACATAACAGGTTTTGAAATTTTAACGACGATGGTCGTAAGTACATAACAGGTTTTGAAATTTTAACGACAATGGTGTATATGAGAAAAGAACAACAACATTTTTTCCGCTATTCACCAATAACAGCCATTGTCAAAATACACCTGAAGAAAATAGTTAGAGGTTATATCGGGCGAAACGTTGTGAGAACAACACCCAAAATGAGAGCAATAGTCCGAACAATCCAAATACATATTATCGATCCTCATCTCAAAAACACATTTTTTTAAAATCTAATATCCACATGTGTTAGACACATGGAGATCAAAAAGGTGATCCGAGTTGTTGTTGGTGAGATGGTTAATAATTTTATGGGTGTTTACCAAGTCAGTTGCTAGATGTAAGGGCTTGGTATTTATCTACCTCTTTCCCACAGCGGTAACATGTGACATAAGGTCAGGAAAGTGGCATTGAAAAGCCAGCACCGAAGAAGAAGAGTACTCTGGCCTACAAAACAGTACTAGCAGATATTCTGCGGTAGGGGCACAGGACAGTACCTCAAACCGGCGGAATCCAGGCCTGAAGGCCAAGACTGTACCAGAGCATCCATCAGAACAGATACTACACTCTCAGAGCTTCAATTTATTCAAGCCCATGAAAGCAAGGCATTCAGAGTATGACAGATGTCTATTGGGGTATTTGCTTGGTTGCACGTCTCTCGCCTGAACTATCTTTAATAGAATCATAAATCAGTGGGTAAAGGATTAACAGAGTCTCATATACCAAGTTGATTCATATTTTTACGCAGCTAGGGAATCACTATTTGTTTGCATCCCAAAGAAAGCAGAGTTATACACAAGGTCAGTTTTTGATGTGACCCCCCCCCCTATAAAAAGGGGGGGGGCACACTGGATTAAAATAAAAATAAAAATTACCTTATAAAAATTTCTCCTTCGCTGACTGAAGACAGAAAGGACGATGTGTAGTATAAGAACAGATACTACACGTTGCTCCTAGCCTAGTTGAAAAAAAATAATCTAGAAACTGTTTTGAAAAATTCTGAATACAAGCTCCTGAAAAGAATTTCCATCTTTGAGATGAGAGGAACCAGATAAAAAAAAATCGGACTCCCACCTCTGCACCTGATTAAAAAAAGAAAAGAAAAAAGAAAAACGTTTTTAATTTCCATAAATTATTTGTTTTCTTAAACCAGTTGTTATATATTAGTTTTATAAATTATTCGTTTTTTAAAACCAGTTATATATTAAATTTATTAATTACTTGTTTTCTCAAACCAGTTATTATATATTAGTTTTATTGACTAGGCAAATATGAAAGCAAGTTCCACTTTTATCCTTTCTCTAAGAAATTTTTATTAGGATACACGCCAACATAAGTGTCTCAAAGCAAATTTACTAACTGAGCATTTTTCCACAGATGGTCACTCGTATCATCATTCATCATCATATTTTGTTTTACGTCTGTTTTAAATGCGACATGTGTTGGACGGCTTTGAGAAATTGACTTCCAAACTTACCTATCTCTGGCCAAGTCTTTATTTATCCCTCTTTCCTTCCGGTCCATTTTTATCACTTCCTCCCATGTTTTCTTTTTCATGTGAGCTGACCCTGCTACCTTAACTGATCTACATCTACTAATGCATAAACTCTCATCCATTATTTTAATGTGGCCATACCAGCGAAGTCTACACTTCTGCACACAATTCCATATACTGTTCAGATTTAATTTTTCTCTTAGGTAATCAAAACCAAGTCTGTCTTTAAGACCCACATTACACATCGTTTGCATATCATTTCTCTCCATGCAACGCATGTCCTCAACCCTCACTGGCCAGGTTACACTTCCATCGACCATCACACTGCATACACATGCCTTATAGACTCTTCATTTGGTCAACAGTAGTAATGCTCTCCTGACTCCATTGAAAGCATGTTTTTTCTCTTGCCCCCCTTCCCATTCAGTAACACGAAAAAAGATTTATCACAAAATTTTAAAGAAAATTTGATTGAAAACTTGTTGGTATTTACCATTTATTCCACATGGGTAGGATGTGAAACAGGTCATTGGGACGGAGTATTGGGCAGTGTCTTTTGATGCTCAAAGTTTTTTTTTATATTTATAGCAGTTACATAATTACAATCTATTTTTTTTTGCACTTGCCTGTTCCCACTCACAGAGTGATTAGTACGTGGTTGGGTAAGAACACACTTGGATGTTCTCATTCATTGTTTAGCTAAAACACTTTTGTGTGGGATAGCACTTCTGCCCAAACCATTTTGCGACCTTTTGACGAACAGTCAGATTTCGATCGTCGTATTGACAACACGCCATCTTTCCTTTCTTGTCTCTCGCCAGAACTTGGCCGAGATACAAGATAAAAGACCTGAACTCAATCTCATTTCTATAGTACATATACGTCTGCAGACTCAACCTGTTTTTTGTATTCCTGCTTTCGTAACTCCTTCCGGACCATTCTTTGCATGTAACACCTCTTCATTGTATCGCCTTTATATGTATCAATTTTATCTACGACTTGATAGAACAACCAAAAATAAAGAATTAAAAATTCAAAGTGTCAGATGTGTGTGAAAGAATTCGTGAAGCTGTGTTTATAAGCTGTTGTAGTAGTCCATGACTGTGTCTTGTGTTTTTTGATGAGATACCTGTAGCCAAGTGGCTAGATTTAGTTTGACTGCAAGAAGTCTGTGTAGCAGTTGATACACCATGTTGTGACTGACATAGGTTTGCACTGCAAATTCAGTCTCTCACTGCTGGTTGTGCTTGGGGTATAGCTTATGTAGCCAATGCTAACTGGTGCTGGGCTTACAAGGCAACTCTTTTTGATTGGTTGAAGTTCACTATAAGAAACCAATCAATATTGAGTATTTTAATAGAATTAACCAATCAGTATTAAGTAGAATATTTTACAGAGATTTTTTTTTCTCTACTGTTGACTAATGATTAAATCTGTTTTTATGAAAACTAACTCAGTAGATAATGACAGCACTAATTGCGGTTTAGTCGCAAATTGAGTTATCCTCCCTTTGCAAATTGGCTGTTTGGAGTCTCTAACCGCTAGATGGCTCTGGTTGGGAGTGAATTTGCATAGGGGGTGGATTGATCAGTATAAAAACTGTACTCTTTTGATAGAAGAGTTGTTGTTGCTCAGTGAGCAAAGTGAAGCGCAGAGAGAAAGAGATTAAGTTGGCAGTTAATGGAGAATACATAAATTTTATTTTTCAAGAAGTTTCCTTTTACGGATAGACCAGACTAATATTAAAATAATTCTCAGGGTTTCTGATTTTTTTATTTTTTTCATCTTTAAGAAAAGTGACATGGCGTTTTTTAATTTTTTTATTACAGAAACCAAATGTCCATCATAAGATTTATATATAAGATAATATCCAAATACAGTCAAATTGAAATCGTTTTTGTTTGTTTTTTTGTAAGAAAATATTTACAAAGCATTAAAAAAGTGATTAAAATGAAATCAACAAAGGAATTTATTAAAAATGACATCATCACTATAGCAACCACTAACAAAAGAATAAACAAAGCAATAAAATGTAAAATATTTAATTTTTTTAAATTTATTTTCATTGTGGTGAGCTTTTTTGTCCATTTTTAAAGATTTGTCCGGTGAATTGATGTCAAGTGAGCTTTTGTCCTACAACCGAATTATCTCCCTTTGTTTCTTGTTGTCATTGGTTACATATGAAACAAGTTTCAGGTAAATAAATCTTTTTTTCGGTGTTTTAGCCAGAATTTTAAATGATTATTTCTTAAATAACGAATTCCACCTTCACGTTTTGGTGCTTCTTTACTTTCACTACGACATTCAAATATTAAAAAAAAACAAAAAAACTTTATGTACTGAAAAGAAGATTAAATAGATCAGAAAAAATATACGCAAATTCATCCAGTATTTATTAAATTATAAGAAAAAGAAAGAAACGATCTTACGTATCTGTAGACATTTATACTTACTTAGGGAGATAACTCAAATTTTGTTTTCGGAAAAACTAAAAATGGCGACCGATAGATAACATCGTTTTTTAATTTAATGACTTCTGGATGAATTTGCATAATTTTTTGTGTACAGTCTTCTTTTCTTTAAAAAAAAAAAAAATTGCTAAAGAAATGTACAAACTTTGTTATGTACTTACATGGTAGCTGAAAAGAAGACTGTACACCAAAAATTACACAAATTCATCCTGTATTTATTAAATTAGAAATTTAAAACGATTTTATCTCACCGTCGCTAATTTTCTTGTATTTTGAGTTTTTCCGAAAAAAAATATCGAGTTATCTCCATTGCATAATCAGTAAGCTGAAATGTCTACCAATACGTAAGATCGTTTTTTTATATAATGTAATAAACATTTGATGAATTTGCGTATATTTTTCTGTACAAGGGTATTTTCAACTAACACGTAAGTACATAACAAGTTTTTACATGTCTTTAAATACTTTAATGTCATTGTGAAACTACAAAAGCACCGAAATGTAATTATATATATATATATATATATATATATATATATATATATATATATATATATATATATATATATATATTGTATTTATATATATATTATATATATATATTGTATTTATATATATATTATATATATATATTGTATTTATATATATATATTATATATATATTGTATTTATATATATATTATATATATATATATATTGTATTTATATATATATTATATATATATATTGTATTTATATATATATATTATATATATTGTATTTATATATATATATTATATATATTGTATTTATATATATATATATATATTATATATATTGCATTTATATATATGTATAATATATATATATATTGAATTTATATATATATATATATATATATATATATATATATATATATATATATATATATATATATATGTGAAGGTTTATAACTAAAAGATAACTTTTAGAGAATTAGACTTATTGTGAGATGAGGAAAGCTCAATATACTGGATAGAGCAAAAATAAGGCGAGTCAATGGAAAATAGTTAGACCTGTAAATAGAAACAGATCAATATCTTCAGTTGTTATGATGATAAGATTTTAATCTTTGAAAAGCCGTGCTTAAGGAATGCAATTGAAAGAGAAGAAGAATAAATATTTATATTTTTATTTACTAAATGCTCCTTGTTCTGAACAACTGAAGATATTGATCTGTTTCTATTTACAGGTCTAACTATTTTCCATTGACTCACCTTATATATATATATATATATATAGATTTAGATTTTTCACTTATAAAATAGATTATTCAGTGAAGACCGGGGTTGTTCCAATAAAAAACAAGCTCGATGATACTCGATTACAGAGTACAGAGCATTTATATGTGATTTTATGAAGGCTTACCAAAGCATTCCTTTCAAGACACCAATGATCACCATTAAAGATTTTTTCTTACAAATACTATTTATTCAAATTAAATGTTTTTTCCTACACGTGTTTCACTACCAAGCAGTTACTTGCTTGGCAGATCATCAGGGAAATTAAATGTCTGGAATACTGGTTTCAACTGCCGACAAAACACAATGTGGCGTTGTAATAGTTGAGGTCACTTAAGAAGAGAAGAAGAAAAAAAATAAAAATAAAAATAAAAGTCAAACTTAAAAAGCAAGGAAGAACAACGATAAGAAAAGAAAGTCCTAGAAAAGTCTTAGAAAAGTAGCTTGTGCATTATTTCTTCCACCAAGCCAACAAGCAAGTAATCGGTCCCAAATACATTCAATAAAACCACAAAACCGGAACAATGTGCGATAATACACTTTCACGTTAGCCGGTACAATGATGAATAAATCCCCCCCCCCCCCAAGAAAACAAAAGAACTAAATCATTCAAGATACCGCTCACAAGTTACCATTCCAACCCAATGATAGTATGGGAATTCTAAATCCAACTTCTCACAAAGAAAAGTCAACACAAATGTTCGTCCGAGTTCAAAGAGTCTTATTTCAATTGTTGATTACCCTTCGAAATAAACACACGACGAGTTGAATGTCAATCCCGCAGAAAACTCCCTTCCATCAAGAAAAAATCTTAATATAGAAACTATTTATTCAAAATACTGTTTCTAAAAATATTTATTATTAAACCTATTCCTTATAGAAATTAATCATCTAGTGTCTGGGACGTCATTTTACATTTTGGGAAAATATCCTTCATTTAATTAACTGCCGAATTATTATCGTTTTGTTGTTTAACGAAGCGAAAAAAGCCTATCCCGCAGAATTTGTTTTTAAAAAAATTATTCATATATCAAAAATAAACTGTTATTATAAAAAGACCTTCTACAAAAGTCTAGTTATTATTTTAAATCATTTAAAATATTTCCTTAACGGCTGTGTCTGTTTGTAACTCTCTGTGGAGAATATTATTCTATATTCCATAAATAAATGTTACAACGGAATATCGTTATCAGAAATCTATTTTCTATTTTGAAAAAAAACAAACTTTTTTTTAATGGACCGGTTTATTTTTTTGTCAACTTTACGGGAAAATATCACTCTTACTCGTTAAATGACAGGAGACTTTATTATTACTAATTTAAAATCCTGTACAAAATACTTTTTTTATAAAATTCAATTGTTTCTATTTTTAGAAATTAAGTCCGTGTCGGCATGCATGTTTTTAAAATTATTTTTTCCTTAATTACTTTTCCCCATTCCTGCCACCAAATTGTTTTATTTATTTTAATCTAATTAAAAACTAATTTAATTTAACCTAATTTAATTAAATAGTGATAGCATCCAGGTTGCTATTTCTTATTTTTCACTTAAAATTACTTGAAATCCCCAATGCATTTCGTATAATATATCTATTTCTGAGAATAAATTGTGATTTATTATTTATTATTCCACTATCTTTTTATATGTAACACAATTTCCCCCCTCTATTCCGCTGAATAAGTATTTACTATAGTTGACTATCACTGGGCCTTATTCCGATAGAATATTCCTACCTTATCACCCCCAACCTAAGTCTCGAGTATCCGCTAATAATTGAATTAAGACATATCTTAGCATAAGTACGTGTTACTAATTCTCATCCTCCCTATTATCCACTAATTATTGCCCCAGATTGCCTCAGGAAGTGTCCATCCTGCCTATCTCTGCTGTAAGTTTATACTTCTCCCAATTCCCCTCCTATCCAGGTTTTAGGCTTGATAACAGGTAACGGTTTCTATGCAGACAGCATTGTAGTATTTCCTGCCTAGCGTTCAGTAAATTATCTCTAGATGTCATGATGTGGTATGACTCCAATGCACATAGGTTGCATCTCTTCTTTTTGTTCGGTTTATATTTGTTAGCCCTCCCCAAAATTGACCATTTCAGTTCGAAAGGGTCTTGCTTAGCAATGAGGTTTCTCACAAAACGGCCAACAGAAGTGTTAGGCCTATCTATGTCTTCCCTTTGGCCTCCCCTGAAGGAACTCATGTGGTTTCTGAATCTATCTTTGAACTCACCCCCGGTTGAACCGATATATGATTTCCTACTACTCTCTGTTATCACATCGCATTTGTAGACAATGCTTGAAACTCTACAGTTCCCCCCCAGTGGACAGATGTTAGAAGCTCTGCAGTTACAGTTGTGTGCTGGGCCGTTGCTGGATGTTTTACTACTATGGTTATTTATAATGGAGGTTCTCACTGAACTGGTGTTACTGGGATCAACACCAGAAGAGAACATGGCTTCCCTTGTTTTAGTTATCTTAGAATTATTATATCCTATGATGGATGTGGCTATATTTCTACAGGTTGAATAAGACAGTTTTACAGTATTTTTGTTAATGATTCCCCCCAATCTGCTATCCCTTGGAAAGTTTTTTTCCACTATGCTATAAAAAATCTTTGGGATATTAGTCTTAATATGCTGGCTATAGGGGGGGTTGAACCATGTAGTGGTCCTTCTCCTATTTTTCTTCCTACCTTCCCCCCCGGTTTGGGTAGCATGTGAGTTCAATTCGTTACTTCCAACTTCACGAATATTATCATCAACCGGTTCCCACCCTACCTGGTTTACATTACCGTGGGATACACCAGGTCTCCTATATCTAGCCTTGCCCATTGCCCTATTATATGAAACCATTGATCGAGAGGCAATCGGTCTCCCGTTTAGTCCCCCATTCCCAACCGAAGGAGGCACAAGGTAATTAATTTTTTCCTTGTATCCTGATCTGTTTAAAGCTTCATTGTAGAATTGCTTACTGCTGTCGAATATTTGTTGATTCTTGGACAGCTTAGATATCCTACTCGATATTGCAGGAATAATGGCTCTTTTCACCATCGGTGGGTGATTCGATTTAGCGTCGATATAGTAGAGTGTGTATATATATATATATATATATATATGTATGTATATATATATATATATTATATATATATATATATATATTGTATTTATATATATATATATTGTATTTATATATATATTATATATATATATATATATATTGTATTTATATATATATTATATATATATATTGTATTTATATATATATTATATATATATTGTATTTATATATATATATATATTATATATATATATATTAAATTTATATATATATATATATTGTATTTATTGAATTTATATATATATATATATATATATATATATATATATATATATACTCACACTCTTGCACTGTCTGCGGCTTTCCTTGCAGGTCTCTTGCCGGACTCAGGTGTCATGAACGATCTAGACACAAATGAAAGTTGTTGGAACCTCATACGTCGCAATCGACGGGAGAGTCCATCATATATATATATATATATATATATATATATATATATATATATATATATATATATATATATATATATATATATGTATATATATATATATATATATATGTGTGTGTGTGTGTGTGTCTACTTATATAGGAAGATTCTTCCTGGAATTCAGCAACCAGGTTGGATAAAAAAAAACTCTTTGCCTGATGAGACCTCAGCTCTTGAGAGCTGTAGATCGATAACATCGACATGCCAGTGTAGCAGACCTTGTACATGTTTGAATAAAAGCATTCACTATATATATATATATATATATATATATATATATATATATATATATATGTTTGAAAAAAAAACAAGAAACCTTATATATATATATATATATATAAATATATATATACATATAATTAACTTCAAATATTAACTAAATGAACAAAACCATTACTTTTCAAAAGTGCTCAATATATATTAGAGCTTTTATATTAAAATAAACATAGTTTGAGTATCCGACAATTGTTTCAGAACCTCCTTGGCTCCTCCTCAGGGATCCCTGAGGGGGAGCCGAGGAGGTTCTGAAACAATTGTCGGATACTTAAACTAAGTTTATTTTAATATATATATATATATATATATATATATATATATATATATATATATATATATATATATATATATATATATTTATATATATATATATATATATATATATATATATTTATTTATATATATATATATATATATATATATATATATATTTATTTATATATATATATATATATATATATATATATATATATTTATTTATATATATATATATATATATATATATATATTTATATATATATATATATATATATATATATATATATATATATATATATATACTAATGATAATAGGATTAACGATAAGCGAAATATCGTAGAGTGATCTATCTCGATAAAATAAAGCTCAATACGTTGAGTAGAGCAATCAATATTAAAGAAAGAAAGATGAAGATAAAGAATTGTACATAAATTAATACAAATTTTATTACATCGAAAGTTCAGATGCAAGGAGTTACATTAATCCTTAAACCATGGTTTTTCAAAGATAAAACTCTTCTCGTCAGAGGATAAATCTGGTAATATGGTATTTATATCAATTAAATATTACCTAGTTCCATTTCACTTTGAAGAAATTGAAGAATAAAAACCAAAAGGGATTGGGGATAAAGAAGTTAAAAAAATAAAATAAAATAAAAAATAAAAGGCCGGGAAGTGAAAGTTAGCAGTATTGGGAGGTGATTTTGTAGATAGTTAATAGCTAAAGTAACGTTTTGTAGAATTGAAGAAAGTTTTTTCACAAATAAAAGGTGGAGGGTTCAAAATATCTCACTTGGTCCGTATGGATTCGTACTCCGTTATAGTATATTTCCGTGGAGTTACAAGTAAAATTCCTGTAGTGGTATTTTAAATATCCAATTTGGCAAATCCGAGGTTAAGATTGTCTGTTTAAAGGCGTTATGCGGAAAAGTTCATGTCTGCCTTTAATTGCTTGCTTCCCTGGCAGAGAAATGTTTATTTTTTTAACTTCTTTATCCTCAATCCCTTTTGGTTTTTATTCTTCAATTTCTTCAAAGTGAAATGGAACTAGGTAATATTTAATTGATATAAATACCATATTACCAGATTTATCCTCTGACGAGAAGAGTTTTATCTTTGAAAAACCATGGTTTAAGGATTAATGTAACTCCTTGCATCTGAACTTTCGATGTAATAAAATTTGTATTAATTTATGTACAATTCTTTATCTTCATCTTTCTTTCTTTTATATATATATATATATATATATATATATATATATAATTTTCTCTTTTCTTCAAAATACATAATTTCGACATCTCTATATTAGTAAAATTGTGTGACCACTTCTCATTTGTCTGTGTATGCGTATTTCTCGTGTCCATGTAACTTTCATAATTATTTCTCGTGTCCATGTAACTTTCATAATTCTTGATTTAATTTTGAAAATAAAAAATCATATTCAGGCCATTTACGTCCATTTTCGGAGAAATGATGTACTAAAAGTGAAAAGAAAATAGGGTTGCTGCCTCTTACACTATTGTAACTCTTCTGAAATGAAGACAAATACATTCGCACTCTCCCTAAAGTGCAGAAGTGCCGAATAAAAAAAAAGACAATAGCGTAAAATACTTAAACAAACTTTTTGAAAATACCATTAAAAAAATAATAATTTCATAAAGAAGTCAGACATTTTAATCTTTTGGAGTTGAAAATAAAAATGAATGAATTACTTCATGACCTTGAGCAATTTGAAAGCCTTTAAACTGTTGAATAATAAAGTCATTTAAACTGCCTTTAAAATCTTCATTTAATTAAAAGATTGAATTTTCTCTAACAATTTGGGGTACATATTGAGATCGCCGACCTAAACAGAATGTGATGAAAAATTGTGTTTAGGCATTAAAAATGGTTTTATGTTGTTGTTCTTTAATACTATCGCATGATGAACCATTCCGAGTTAAAATCTAGTATTACGCATGTAATCTGAAGAAAAAAAACATGTTTAAAATGTGTAAATATGCTAGAATAATCGAGATTTTTACAAAATGACGTTATATTGGAACCGGAAGTAGGGTAATATGTAAAAAGAAAACTGACTTTAGGTTAACTGAAACGAAGGAAGCACTTTCGTTATCCAAGAAAGCAATTTTAATAATTCCCATAATACAGTATTTAATAATGTCTAGAATAACACCAGAAGTGTTTACAAATTATCCATAAAAAAGGTTGTGAAAGAAATATTTTTATAAATACCTGAATTTTATAAATAAATTATTTTTATAATTCACTACAAGACTTTTATTCTGTTTCATTACTAAATCGATTTTAAATTCAAAATGTTCACTATCTCATAATCTGGTTAAAAAGTGTTCGGAACATAATGCGATACAAAAATTGTGTATAGGCGATAAATATTGTTTCCTGTTATTTTTGTAAAATATTAGTGAATAAGGAACAATTTCGAGTTAAACTCTAATTAGGGACATTTTCAAGTGTAGTTAACAGAACAAAAAAGAGGTGAAAAAACAAACAAATATGCAACAAAGAGATGTTACCAAAGGCAAGATAAGTTACTCTTCTACCTACCTGGATAAGTTTATTTGTGTTTTAATTCATTTTAAAGTGTTTTTTTGTTCAAAACAAACCTAGTGTCCACTCTGTTCAGTTAGTCTAGCTACACGTATCACCCCTATAATTTCTAATTATTAATTTATTTTTTTGTTTTTTTCCTATATTTTTATGGGGTTTTTTCTTCTTTTCATCTACAGCAGAAATGAAAAGTGAAACCACTGAGTCTTGCACTTCTAAATCTCACCCAAAAGAATGTAATAGATATCTTGAAGAACTGTAAGTTTATTCACATTTTTATATTCATGTTATGATACATTTCTTATGTGGACTTTGCTCTATTGAAACAATCCACAAAAAGTATGAAGTTGTGCGGTGACAGTGCGGAGAGACCGAGGGATAAGCAGCAATGACTAGCATGCGCGCCCTGCAAAGAAAACAGTGGTCGCACGCGGGCACGAACATAGAACTATTTGATTACGAGGCGAGGGTTGTGATTATGCAAAATAGACGCTGTTGGCAGTCCAAAATGGCTAAATAAAAGGAGTGAGATTTTTTGCTTGAGGAGTCAGTTTTTTTTTGGACGCCGCGTCGTTCATGTGTGTTTTGAACGGGCGTTGTTTATATGTTGTTTTTAGACTGTTTTCAGTCAAGAGAAGGAGAACTACTGCTACTACTAATACTGGGAGCGAACGTCTTGTGTGCCGGTGAAGAAGAAGAAGAAGAAACAAGGACTATTGCTAATGATAACAGCAAACGTCTCGAATTGTCGGTGGAGAGAGTGAAGGGAGAACTGCTACTGTTGCTGATATTAAGAGCGAACAATGTGACTGTTGTTGGTGAAGGGGGGAGAAATAATCCGGCAACCCGCTTGAATACTGAGAGCTGGAATTCTGTGTGTTCTTTCAGCTCTGAATAATTTACGTGACCGGAATAGGAATTGTTTGACCAAACACATCTTTAAAGTTTTGTAAAGTAAAAAGAAAACGTCAATTCCTATGAAACAGCAGCGTATGACTTTTTGACAGGTTCGATTCTATTGATGGTATTGGTTTCTGCGATTTTTTTTATAATCAGGTACTCACGTGAAGATTGCTAATGTTCATAGTGAAAATAGTGTCATGGAACTTAGCACACCCAGGTTATAAATCCATGTCGGTATGTTCTGCACTACAGTCACTTACCTGTAAAACTAAACGGCAATGTTGTTTAAGCACAAAATAGCAACCTTTAGCAGATGCGGATTCAGAGCGTTACCACTGTCGATCAAGAGAAGAATCTATAAGGCATGTGTATGCAGTGTGATGATGTGTGGAAGTGACACCTGGTCAATGAGGGTTGAGGTCATGCGTTGCATGGAGAGAAATGACAGGAGAATGATACGACGGATATGTAATGTAAGTTTTATAAACAGGCTTAGATCTGATGACCTTAGAGGAAGATTAAATCTGAACAGTATAGAAAGATGTGTGCAGAACAGGAGACTTTGATGGTATGGCCATTTTCAAATAATGGATGCAAATTCTTGGGTTACTAGATGTAGAACAGTTGGGCTGGCAGGGCCAGTCCACAGGGGAAGGCCAAGGAAAATGTGGAAGGAAGTACGATAAGGATGGACTTGAAAGAAAAAGGGATAAAGACCTGGCCAGAGATAGGTTAGTTTGGAAGTCAATTTCTAACAGCTGTCCAACGCATGCCAGCATGTAAAATTGATGTTAAACCGACGATGACGATGGCTGATAATAACGACGGTTGCAGTCATCAGTGATGAACTGGTTTCATTACAAGTTTCCAGTTTTAAATCATTAGACTCACTCCACTCGCAACCCAAGCATTTCTCAAAAAAAAAAAATGCTGCCTCCTCTAATAGAGAAGGTAGTGTCCTACTGATCCTAACCTGAAGGCTATATCAATTAGTTTCTTTATCTCAATAGAAAAATGATGGAAAATTATCATTCAAGGAAAGAGGCAAACGATTAAAGAGATGAACTGATGTTAAAATGTCAAGTTGAAAACAAGTAAATATTAAAACTTTTGACAATTATTGATTACAACGATTCCATTATATATATATATATATATATATATATATATATATATATATATATATATATATATATATATATATATATATATATATATATATATATATATATATGAAGTTAATCCAACAAAAGATATAAGAGGCAACTAATATCTTTTAATTAGTGAAACATCCGGATAAAGACTGAAGCTCAATATACTGGATAGAGCATTAATAGCATGATATAAAATGAAGTAATAAAATAAGGTGCAGATCAAATTTTATTAGAATTCAAAATTCAGGCAAAGTATCTCAACGTCCTTAACTCATGAGTTTTCAAAGATAATTCTTCTCCTCAGAGGACCATTACCACAGTGACGTTATTGCAGGTGATAAAATTACACTTTGAAAATATATAAAAAATACATACAAAAATACATAAGAGTACATAACATATCAAATATATCAAGCCAAAAACATACTTATTTGTTAGAGTTATAAAATCCATCCAAGTCATACAAATTAAAAAATATTCAGGAAAGATATCCAAGAGGTTGACTGAAGATTAATCCAGGTATTGAATAACAGTCCAAAAGCGAAAAAATTGAAAGAACTGAAAAACCGAAAAAGTTATCCAGTCGGGAAAAGCGTCCGCAATCGATGCAATAAATTACAGTGAAAAATGCATCCATAAACATTGGATGCATTTTTCACTGTAATTTGGTGGCAAAAGCTGTCGGTTAGGGTTAGGGTTAGGAGTAGCAGTACTGCCTTAACCACCGAAACTGTATTACACATCCTGGGTGATGGCTGATGAGGACACAGTATAGCACGTACTATCACATGTTGTATTAAAAAAATATCTCGACAATCAGTTAAATCCCATCCATTCACTATGGAGGTTCCCAGATGCCGGAGAGCCTTCTACTCCAATAGCTTCTTTCCTCGTGCTGCCGGCCTCTAGAACTCCCTCCCTGCTTCCTGTTTCCTGACTGTACCGACATGCAGAGGTTTAAAACTAATGTAAATAGATATCTCGCTACACAGCTCCCAACTTAGGATGACACCCAAAACCTACACCCTAATTCTCAGTAACCCCTTACGTCTACAGTGGCGGCATGCCTTGTTTGGGGTGAAATAGTCCAGTCCAAAAGATTGACTTCAGTCAGGTTGCATGCAGTCATATCGTTTCTTATGCACTTGAGTCAGGTCTTCCTTAGTCTACCATCCTCCCTATTGCCCAACATATCTGTTCCCCCCACCCGCTTTCTTTCACAATAATATGAAGAGAAATGATGTTGATAATGAAAATAGTCCAAACAGATTTAAATGTAATACTGTAATTTACATTTATTGTTCCCAGACAACTCCAAGTAAAACAAAAGATTCTGTTACCCCCCCCCTACACACACACACACACTCACTTATCAATATTCGCAAATTTTATTATTTTATTGATTAATAAAAAAAGAAAAACAAAGTAAAACGTGAAATTTACCTTAAGAATTTGTGCGAAGTGGCAGAGCGAGCACAGCTGAAAAGAAGTTATTCACCAGTGTTCTTACTATTTATCTAGATGCATTATTAAAATATTTTTTATTGATGTTTCATTAATTTCTCAACTTTTTTTGCTTCAGTCGAGCCAAAAGAAATATTCTGAAAAAGAGGGGCCAAAGTGCTGTTAATATGACAAGTGAAAAGGCAAAAATAAGAAATACACAAATTCTTAAGGTAAATTTCACGTTTTACTTTGTTTTTCTTTTTTTATTAATCAATAAAATAATAAAATTTGCGAATCTTTATGCCGAACTCGGGAACCGATATGTAATTTCGAACTGAACCATATGAAACCTCGCCTCATATCTGAATATAAAGAAATGAAAAAGGAAAAGATTTCCAAATATCATTATTTATTTTTTAATTCTTTCTGATATTATTTCTAGGAATTAACATTTTCCAAAGAAAGAATACAGTGGGTCGAAAATGAAGATTCTTCAAATCCTCGACTAAAAATCATGGAGGTAAGAGAAATGATCATCTTTTTATTTTAATGACCAAAGTTATTCAGTATTTAATATTAAAATTAAGAAAGAAAAAGGTTATAAAGAAAATCTTAGCATTCAAAGAAAAGTGGAATATTTTACTGTTTCTGATTTACATACACACACAAAGAAGATATATATTTATATATCTTTTTGTACAGGATACACTCCTAAACTAATTAACCGATCATTATGAAGTTTGGAACATAGCTACTAGGTGTAAGGCGTCCAAATGCAGGTTATATTTAATTTAATTTAGTTTAATGCAAAGGAGGTAAAACATGTCTAAAATTTAAGGCTTAATCGTAAGAGGTCTTAAGAAGAAATTGAAATTCAGGGTATCTTGCTAAATTGGTGTCTAATGACTATCAAATTTAATGTAAATCTGATATATTTGAATTTTCAAATGGAAGGTTGTGTCCATATTATCCCCCCCCCCCTCTCCTAAAAACCCTTTAAAATACTTCAAAGAAACTGAAATTTGGGGAATATTTATTAATTGATGTCTTATATCTACTGTTAAAATTTCACAAAAATTGGAGCTGTCTAAATTTTTACGAAAGGCTTCCATTCTTTCTTTGCCGCCTTTGTATAAAACTAAATTAAACTAAATATAACCCGTATTACGACCCCTTACGTCTAGCAACTGTGTTAAAAAATTCATAATAATCTGTTATAATTAACAGATTATGAATTTTTAGTCTAGGAGTTAATCCTGTACAAACAAATATATAAACATTCATAACGTTATATGAACGATGCAGATAATATATTAATAATTTGAATAGAAAACACAAAGAAAATTAGTTCTACATTTAATCAAGCTAATAATTTCTTCCTGAGATTCTCATGGATGGCTCTGCTCTTGAGGAGAAATCGACTCTGAAACTTCTTGGTCTTTCTTTCTCATCAGATCTTTCCTGGAGTTCATATATTAGATCCATTGCTCTTTCTGCTTCTCGTAAAGTCGGTTCTCTCTATCACTCCAAACACTTTCTCACACCTGAGGCTATTCTCTATCTCTACAAATCCACTATCAGACCATGTATGGAGTACTGTTGTTATATTTGGACTGGTGAATCTGTCCCATTTGAGGGTTCTTGATAAGGTGCAGAAATGTATCTGTAATTTGATTATTCCCACCCTTTCTTTTTCTCTGCACCCTCTCTCTCTCTCTCTCTCTCTCAGACGTGATGTTGCTAGTCTCAGTCTTTTCTATAAATACTATTATGGCATATGTTCTTAAGAATTCTGATCTATTCCCATTTCTTTTGTTCTAGCTCGTTTGACTCGTTAGTCTAGTGGTCTCCATCAATTCACTGTTTTGATACCTCATTGCTTCCTATTTCAGTAACTTCTTTCCAAGCATCTCCTGTCTTGTGATAATCATCCTTTGTTATTGTTAGCTCTTTACATCAAGTGGCTTCATGCCTTGTCTGGAGCGATTTCTATAAAAAAAGTTTTTTTAAATATATGCAATAGTTTACATAGTGTGATTGAGACAAATTTTATGCTTTTTGGAAAGGAAAGAAAAAACGTCATATCTTGGCCAATAATTGATATATTCTCAAAATTCAAAGTGCATCTCTTGGAGAATCTTTTGCCGAATACAACTCATTCAAAGAAGCCACTCTGAGCATCCACCATGGCTTCCAGGCAGGATCTGAACCTAGAGCATGCAACTTTCACTGTGTCCTTTGAGAGACACCTGAACACCAGTTTGATTCTGGCAATCTGTACGTTTTGTTTTACTGTTATTTTTTTGTTATCTCCCGCCCACGGCCCGAAGATGTGACACAAGGTCGGCACCCCTATCAGTACTCTCCGGTAGAGGCGCCTCAAGCAATTACCAATAAACTAAGCACTGCTCAAAGCGCGAGAAAGTAAAGCTTGAGAAGGCGGACCTCCTATTAAATCTACTTTCATTTTGTTATTTTAAAAATAAACGTTTATTTTTCATATGAATTTCTTACATGTAACTGTTTTTTTTTGTTTTTTGTTTTTTTTTGTTCGAATATATTAATGTCCTAACAATCAGAATAAAACGAATAAATGTTTTATGCCTTTCAGAAAAATTACTGGTCCTTTGTACGAAGCATGAAACCGTTGTGGGAAAGAGAAATTTCTTCAGTTTTCAGGAACAATTGACAGAAAAATATTGAAAAAAAATTATAATTTATTTTTATTTATGACGACATATTTCTTTGTTGGTGAAATCTGTGCTATGCAATCATTTTTATTTTGTAGTTCAAATCTGGAGATGATAAAAGCAACTAAACATCTTTCAGAGTGTTTTTATTTATTTATTTAATTTGTAGATTGAAAATATGTATCGTTGCTTGATCTTCTCACATTTTTACATGTTAGGACAAATCTCTTAAAAACTTTGTGTGTCATTCAAATATAGATTAGAGATTGGAATGCAAGTACTTGGCCACTTAGAATTCAAGGCTGAGTCTGTTTTTACAGTTTCTGCAGTTGGATTATTTGTAAAATAAACATTTGGCTTTTTTGTTTGAAAAAGAATGTGTAGAAACAAAAATAGTTTTTGCTGAATATGGTCATCTTATCAGAGAAAATGGGGAGAGCAAATATTGGCAAGCAGGTTGCAAGGATGTCCTGTATTTTGCTCCCTTGTCGGGGCCCAACACGAATCCACAGTATATACAAAACGAGTGTGGAATGTTGACATCAACAATAAAATGTAAATCCTTCTTTGTTTCGAGTCTTTATTTGTTATCAAATCTGTGGAAGAAAGTGTTTCTCGAAATGTTAGACGAGTTCATTCGTCCAGAGAAAAATAAATAAGTTCTGTTTTCAGTTTTGTGCAACGTGGCATCATCAATGAAAAATTTGAGGAATATTACAGACTTTTTGAAAAGAAGATCAGGGCCATGTTACAGACATGCGATTGTTTGAAAGAAAACAACAACAACAACAACAATAAAAACTGAAAAGAAATTGGTCCTAAAATGTAAGAATATGATGATGTGAAAACACAATGTTTTCGTCTTTTTCACTTATTTATAAATTAATTTAATTATTTTATGATAAGTGATAGTCATCTGAAGGTTGAAGGTTCAATCCTCGGTGTGGACGATACGAAGAATTGTGAATTACTGAAGACTTCTCTCAGTTATGGCTGATGGAACAAAATTCAGTCAAGATTCTTGAGTTCGACAGAAATATTCTCGAGTTCGAAGAGATTGAAGAAGGCCGGAGGTTACAGCGGTCGAAATGTTGTGATGTTATAAACTAGTTGAACCGACCCGGCATTACCGAGAATATTTGTACTTTTAGTTTTGTTTTGCAACAAAATATTATTATTTTTAAATATATCGGACGTCTTTCTTAACTTACGCTCACAGCTGTTCTTTTAACTTTTGAATTTATAAATAATAAGAGGTTAAGAGCCTGAGCTTAAATAAAGTGTGGTCTCTGTCTTTTTCTCTCTTAGCATCATTAGATTGAAATAAACATCCAAGAGAAGGAAAGAGTAAAAGAATTACACACAGAGTGTGAGAGAGTGAGAGAAATTGATCTATTACTATCTCTGTAAAAGAAAGTAATAACCAGAGAGAGAGAGAGAGAGAGAGAGAGAGAGAGATAGAGAGAGAGAGAGACAAAGCATTACCCAAGTATATTTGTACTTTAATTATTGTTTTGCAACAAAATATTATTTTTAAATAAATCTATCAAACATCGTGCAAAATTATATTCGAAGCTGATTTTTTTAAAGTTAAAATTATAAATAATAAGAGGTTAGGAGCCAGCATTTCATAGCCGTTTTTTTAATCAAAAATAATTTGTGTAAACATTAATGCAGTTTCCCGGGAGTTATTAATTTTATTTTAGTTCAGTTTTTCTTTCTTTTTCTGTACCACAAAACCTTTTTCACATTTTTAAAGTAAAAAAAAAAAAAAATTTGAACATTTTTTTAATACAAAGCAAGTTTCAAGAAAAAAAGAAGAGGTGAAAATATTAATTGATAAATTAATAATAATAATATCATAATAAAATGGCCATGAAATTCAAATTTATGTCCATTAAATGCTAACTGTTAACCTACACACACACATGTTGTAAAAACTATTCTTTATTTTATTTTATTGCTTGTTTTTTTTGTTGTTAAACTCACAACACAGACGGATACAGAGACAAACACTTCATATGAATGTTTTTTTTTGTTATCATAAAAGTTATATGCTATTTGAAATTGCAATAACTGAAGGAAACAAAGTACTAATTCATATAATTTTTTAGTATATTTTTCGGAATCAGTTTTCAAGGAATGTACAAATGTATATTGGGCTTTTTAGTAGTTAAATAAATAACTTATAGAATTTATCGGCTGGCAGGTTATCAATGGCTTTCAAGCGAAATAAATATATGAGAGAGTAACCATAAAGCGAAGTCTTAATGTAAATAAAGTGAAATGTAAAGAAGTACTTACCTAGCGATTCTATTTTTTTAGCCAGTTGCAATCATCGTATTTGTAGCAAATACAGAGATTTAATTGGCTAATGAACTTAAATGATAATCCAATTAAAATAAATGATGAATATCTAGAAAAGTCTGTTACCAAAAGAAATATCCAGTTGGATATAGTATGTAAATAATGAAATCGATTGGAATTTCAAATCTTGTTTAACACAGATGGAAAATTTCCTTAATTGACAGGCAATTCAAAGTTAAATATTGATTTTGTAGGACGTAAGCTATTGCTGTCTAATTTTGAGAATATGAGTGGTTTAATTTTATATATTAGACATGCATTATTTATATTTTTTAGTTTGAATATTCATTGCATGAGTAGTATTTATTTAGTATTTATTTAGTATTTATTTATATATATATATAATGTTCCTTTAATCTATTTTTTAACCATCATTTGAAGCGGGTATTTATTTATTTATTTATTTTTGCTCCTAAATTTTATGATGATCTTGTATTTTACTGCTTAATATTTTAATAATCAAAAGAAATCTTTTTTTAAATCTCAAAAATCTAAATTTTAAAAGATGTGAGGCATACCTTAGCAGCTTTTTAATAAAAAAAAATGGTAAAATAAATAAATTAAAAAAGAAAGTAAAAAACAACTTAAAAATAATGACACAAATGGATGACATAGAAAAATGGGGACAGTTTAATGAATTTGGTTGAACGCAATAATGTGTGAGATGATGTAATTCTGCCAATGCATTGGGCATCCATAGATTTAAAAACAAATGTTTGTAAAAAAAACAAATAAATAAATCATAAAAACATGAATTTTATTTCGAAAACAAACAAAGAATAATGATATTAAAATATGAAACTTCTAATATTTCGAAGCTCAGTGAACAAAAGAGCGAATAAAAGTTTTAATCGTTTGTAAAATAGAGATTTTTATTTACCATTTTATTAGATCTTTCAGTTAGTTAAATACATCTTCATTTAATAACAATGTTTTCAAATAGATTTTTTGAAAATGACATATTTTCAATGTGTTAGGATTTCTTAAGAAATAAATATTTCCTATGCTGAATTTATTGTTGTAAAAATGAAAAAAAAACATTGGACTAGAAATGTTTATGTGTTTTTACCAGATTAAATATTTTTTTAATGTGACTAAAAATGTTCTCATTAAAAAAAATCCTGATAAAAGAAATTCATCAGTGAATAAGAATTGAAAATAAGAACTGAAAATAAGAACTGAAAATATCGTTGCAGTCAGATAATTCTCTGATCTTCAGTGATTAAAAAAAAAAGAATCTGATAATTTTGTTAATTTGAAAATACCTTCCTGCGATCATTTTAGATATACTTTAACTGGATTTTACGTATTAACTTCAGTATTTCTTCCGTAGAAAAAAAAGGTAAAAAGTTTTAAAAACAACAGAACGATGATTTCTTTTTACACTTCGCGATCAGTTACATACATTTCCATTTAATAACAGTGTTTCGAAATTCATTTTCATTTAATAACAGTGTTTTTAAATACTTGCTTAAACATCAAACCATTTTAAATCTCACTGTAGACAATAAATATTATTCAGACATTACTTTTTTTAATTTAAAAAAAAATTAACAATGTTAAAAATTGAAAAAAATATACAAATATTTCATCAACTTGATGAAATATTTTCGATGTGTTGAGATTTCTTAAGAAATAAATATTTCCTATGCAGAATTTATCATTGTACAAATGAAAATGTTACATATGGCATATACTTAGTCCATTTATGTTTTGACTCCATGTGCTTCTGGGTGGAGACATTTGCAGATTGGAATTGAGTTTTAAAAGTCAAAGGATATTTTTCTTGAGACCAAATAGGAATTTGTCTTCTGGCCAGTGTGTGTTGTCTGGTAAAACTATGACTGAAGATATAATCAGCCAAAAATAAATTCTTGCATCCAAAGAAGGCCGAAATAAGAAAAGATTAGGCTTATGTCATATTGTTGGGACCAAAGGTGGATCTCCCTGCAAATGTATGATGTGGTATATATTTGTTTTGTTTTTTTCTTAGCAAATTTTAGTTTAGTTTAAACAAATTTCTAGTCTAAACACTTGAAATTTGTTTGGCACTTTTCATGAATGCAAACGATTTTAAGGAAGAGGTTAAAATTAATAGTTTATGGGTGTGTGTGTGAGAGTACTTATATACTTTTTAAAAACAAACTTTTATTCGACCCAAAAGACTACTGTGATATGTGATAAGAGCCAGATTTATCGGGGACAACCTGAGTGGGGAGTTGGACAGCAAGATGTTTGTTTACATTACATTTAATGACTGCACAAATGGCATCATGCCTGATGGGATCTAGACTCAAAAGATGATTGCAGTTGCACAGCTATTAAGCATATGGAAAATTATTTCTATAAGTATCATATATATATATATATATATATATATATATATATATATATATATATATATATATATAGTTTATTATGATTATATAACTGAATGTACAGGATTTACTCCTAAACTAATAAATTGCTCATTATCCATTTTGGAGCACAGCTGCTAAGTGTGACGGTTCAAAATGTGAGCTATATTTAGTTTTATGCAAAGTGGGTGTGAGCCCGTTTTGTGAAAAATCAGATACCTCAGATTTTCTGACATTTTTTAATAGGTATTAAATCCCAATTAATAAATATTCCACAAATTTAACTTCTTTTGGAGGATTTTAAAGGGTTTTTAAGAGGCAACCAATTTGGAATTTAAAAAAAATATTTTGGTTTTCTTTAATTCACCCCAAACAAGGGGGCACACTTCCACTGAGACGTAAGGGAATATTGTGAATTAAGAGCCAGATTTATAGGGGGGCAACGTGGATGGGGAGTTGGGCAGCAAGATGTTTGTTCACATTACATTTAAATTTCTGCATGTTGGTACAGTCTTCTTCTTTGTCGTTTAGTGTGTCTTTTGCACACCAAATGTGAGTTGCATGTTGGCCATGACGGTACAAAGTTATGTTCTGCATGCAATTCTATCATTTACCTTCGATGTGCAATAATTGGTTGCCTGAGGTCATCTTTGACTGAGCAACTTCAAGTCTTCTTCGGCTGCCTTTTCCTCGGTTACCCTCAACTGAAATGTGCGTACATCTATTTATTCAACCAAAACTTTGTTCAACATGTTCATACCACCAGTAGCAGCCATCATGCGGGTCCACAAGGTAAAAGAGTGAGGGTTACGCCGTATGTCGTTCATCTGGGATTGAACCCAGAGCGTTCCGATTACAAAATAGAATCTTGTTATTTCTGTGCGATGATAAGAATTCACTTATGCAAATGAGCATTTGTTTGCATGGACGAATTCTTGTTGCGATAAAAAGAGGAGAAACTTTCCTCCTGAGAGAGACACAAGTTGTTGTGACAAGTTGGGATCACGTTGAGTGTTCAGCAAGAGAAAAGGAGAAAAAATTGAGTTGGCGACGTTTGTGTCAAGTTACCTGATTGACAAGATTCGTGCTTGAAGAGTTGGACCTTTAATAGTTGATGACGTCATGTTTTGGAGAATTGTTAATAACAATTTGTTAGTCAGACTTTTAAAAGTTGACGTGGTGTTTTGGAAATTTGTTAATTACAATTCGAGAGTCGGACTTTTGAAAGTTGATGTCGTCGTGCTTTGATGAATTGTTAATTACAATTCGAGTCAGACTTTTGAAAGTTGCCGTCGTGGTGTTTTGGAAAATTGCTAATTACAATTCGAGAATCGGACTTTTGAAAGTTGACGTCATCGTGTTTATTCTTTTTGTGTGCGTGTTTTCAACTTTCTCTACTTACATTGGTCACACTCAGCTTCAATATCAGGGTGTCAGAAGTAACTCTGTTGTCTAGACGGACACCACAAATCCACCCGATCATAGACTATCATTCCTCTGCATCTTCAAAGTGACTGAATTGGTGGAATCCCGGCATTCACTCATATAACATTTATAACCCTAACCCTTACCCTAACCCAGCATTCACTCAATATAACATTTATAACCCTAACCCAGCATTCACTCACATATAACATTTATAACCCTAACCCAGCATTCACTCAATATAACATTTATAACTCTAACCCAGCATTCACTCACATATAACATTTATAACCCTAACCCAGCATTCATTCACATATAACATTTATAACCCTAATCCTAACCCAGCATTCATTCAATATAACATTTATAACCCTAACCCAGCATTCACTCACATTTATAACCTTAACTCTTACCCTAACCCAGCATTCACTCAATATAACATTTATAACCCTAACCCAGCATTCACTCACATTTATAACCCTAACCCAGCATTCACTCATATAACATTTATAACCCTAACCCAGCATTCACTCAATATAACATTTATAACCCTAACCCAGCATTCACTCACATATAACATTTATAACCCTAACCCTAACCCAGCATTCACTCAATATAACATTTATAACCCTAACCCTAATCCCAGCATTCACTCATGTATAACATTTATAACCTTAACCCTTACCCTAACATTGCATCACAGACATCGTTGCTGTAAACTGGACCTCAAGTAATGTGAAAGTGACCAACCGGTTAAAATTTGGAGAAGTTCACAAAATTTTCCCCACGTGATATCTAACGTAGTTCACATCCCCAACAGATCTTCCATTGCTTGACGCCATCTTTAACTGAATCATTTCAAGTCTTTTCCTCATTTTTACTCAATTTGGATGTGTGTAAATCTGTTTATTCATCCAGAGTATCGTTCAACATGTTCATACAACTGTAGATGGTTGCAACGCAGAGGGAACTCCAGTTTGGGCACCTTCAGCTTCAATAGGTGTGAGTCAGAACCGTCATCAAGATGCACACCACAAATCCACCGAACCATATGCATGTAATTCCTCTGCATCCTCAGAAAGACCGAGCTAGTGGGACCCTGGCATCCAC
>OY744550.1:13194610-13304610 GCA_963556195.1 Sepiola atlantica | reverse complement strand
TGAGAAAGAGCCGCTCCTTTTTTATAGGAGTTGGAGCAGGAGCGGTTCCTTTTGGAAAATGGGGAGCATGAGAGGAGCCAGCTCCAATTTTGGGCATTGGAGCAGCTTGTGGATAAAACTGATTGTTGGTCTTAATCATATTTTTGGTCCTGAAATAAAATTCTCATTTACTCTTTAAAATGTTGAGAATCTAACTTTACTTCCAGGTTTTAATCGCTGGCGGCCATGTTGGTTTTTATTGTTTTTTTTCCTTGGACTAAAGATATTTTTTCCTTGGACTAAAGATATTTTTACTGCTTTCACATTTTATTACACACCAAAAAAAACTTTAAACATTCTATTTACAAAAGCAAATTTTAACGGAATTTAACGAATTTAAAAGCAAACATAAAAATAACATCAACAGCGGGTAAAAATGCGGCATAACAATTCAATTTGCTATATGCTAAAAAATAAATTAGAATTTTTTGTCAGGACAATATGTACCATTTCACCCCAAAAATCGATTTTATCGAATATTTGGGTGAATACCGAGCGAAATGGGTGAGAAAATCCAAAATAACTTCAAAGGCGTCTATAGACTTACTGGCGCCTTTAAAGACATTTGGTGACAAATTGTCTGTCTTCTGCCTTAAGAAAATGTCCCATCAAAAATTTAACACATAGATGTAAAAATCTGAGTACTTCAAATATTCTCCTTTCTCCCTGTCTCTTCCTCCCTCTCCCTCTCCCTATCTCATATACATTTACCAGATATAATTTTAAAAAATAACTCAGAGTAAACTCTGAGACATTTTTTTCTTTTCCTTTATATTGCTGAATAAAAAACTAATGTTTAATTGAAAAAAATATCAAATAATTTTGGAGCGCGGAGCGCTAAAATCACCGCTCCTTAGTCCCAAATGGAGTTGCTCCCGCTCCACTCCCTCTGAATATAAAATGAGCCCTCCTCTCCTTCGCTCCAACAAAAAGGAGCGTGCTCCTAGAGCGCGCTCCTTTTTGGAGGGCTCCGTAACGCCCTGTTAGATTGAAATATATATATATATATATATATGACATTTTCCTTCTTTACTTCCTCCCTCCCACCTTATTTCCCCCCTACCACTCCCTCCTAACTGATTTATCAATCGCCAGACGGATAATTTGAATTTCCGGCGGCTTTCAGAGACGATTTAAAAGAACTTGAGGTTAAGCGGTTGGAGGGGGCCGTAGACAAACTGACCTCGTTTAGGATACCTCAACTTCCTTCACCCTCCCTATATACCTTCCGTGGTAAATCATACAATTTTCCCTTCTCTCTATATATGTATTGCTCTTTTTCTCCCTCACTTTATTGCCTTCCGTTATAAATCGTGCAATCTCCCCCTCTCTTTCTATATATATATATATATATTAAATATGCTGTCACTCTATTTCCCCCTCAATATACATCTCAAATAGTTTATTTCCCCCTCTCTCAAGATATGTACTAAATATGTTGTCACTCTCTCTATATGTGTATTGAAATGGTGAGTGTGAGTTTCTTTTTTTTTTCATTTTCAAAAATGTAATCACCCTACTTGGATACTTAATAAGGCTGTAGGGTCGAAATAAATTATTGCATTGGTGATTATGTGATTCCGTGTTACTTTATTTTATTTTATTCTTGCTCTGTTTATTACATTGAGCTCTTATATGCGAATTTTTTTCTGGAATTTATTTCATTCTAACACACACACACATTATATATATATATATATATATATATATATATATATATATATATATATATATATATATATATATATATATATATATATATATATATATAAGAAGATATGGTGGTCTCCCATTAGAAAGTATTAAATATTTAAATGTAAGAAAGCGGTTTGAAGCCTAACAATGTATTTATTTTTTTAAAATAAATATTAATTAATTTCATTCTAACACACACTATATATATATATATATATATATATATATATATATATATATATATATATATATATATATATATATATATATATATATAATTGAACAAATTCATACATTATTTTAAAGCATTTTAAATTTTTTATAACTTAGAGCCGTTTCGCCTCTATTGGTAAAATGCAGTAGGCTGATTCGTAAATTATATATATAAAGATATGGTGGTCTCCCATTAGAAATCATTAAATATTTAAATGTAAGAGAGAGGGACTGTCATGGCCAGTACAGTGAACACACTCATGCATGTTCATAATAGTAAGTGGAACCAAAGGAAACTGCGATTAGTTGGGTTGATATATAAGAAAAATACTATAATCTACCTCCACTGGAAGAGTGCAAAGAGTACTGGGACCTTGGGGATGCTTATTACCACCCAAATCCTAGAGGAGACCAATGGTCGTTACCAGCGAGAAATCAATGGTAAGCAACTGTTGCGATATTGCAAAGTCATTTGCAATGGTTATCGAAAAGAGGTGGAGAATACTGGAAATTTGGAGAGGCTTGTTATCAATCATACTCCAGGGAACACCACCGGTTATTATCAGCGATTGCTCACTGACGATGACTTGTGTGAGTACTCCTAGTGTGTACAAATAATGATAATAATATTAAGAAGAGGAAAGGGGAGAAAAAGGAGGTTAAGAAGGAGGTAAAGAAGAAGAAGAAGAAGAAGAAGAAGAAGAAGAAGAAGAAGAAGAAGAAGAAGAAGAAGAAGAAGAAGAAGGGGGGGAGAGGAGAAGAAGAAGGTAGAGGAGAGGAAGAAAAAAGAGGAGAAGGAGGAGGAAGAAAAAAGGGGAGGAGGAGGAGGAGGAGGAGGAGGAGGAGGAGGAGGAGGAGGAGGAGGAAAGAGAATAAGAAATCTAATGAATGTCAGGTATGTCAACTAGTTTTAAATAATGGCTATTTTCAGTTTTGTTGTACTTAAAAGCATTGATGGACACTATTCTAGCAGGGTTAAAAGATTATATTTGTCAAAATGTGTGAATGTGTGAAAGAAAGCAGGAACCAAGTGAGGAATGACACCATCAGGGATAGAAGAAGAGAATTTCTACATTGATCAGGTAATGACTAGGAAGCGAGCCATGAAGATGTATGAAAATGTGGTCTTAAACAAAAACAAGTAAAAGACTCTCTTTCCGTTTCTCCTTCTCATTGTGTCAACTTTATGTGCAAAATGAAGAACCAAACTGTCCGGTATAAATCACCTTGGAGTTGGTTTTTTTTTTATTAATTTAAAATTAACAATGAAGTTTTGTTCAGATGTAGAAGTTTAATGTGTCTAAATGTTTCAGCCTATGACTTTCTGGGAGAGCAAGAGAAAACCCAGTTCGGTGATTCGTCCATAAACCACGAGATGATCAAAGATATGAATATATAACGTCTTCGATCGATCATGGCCGCACCCGTTATACAACGAGGAGAAGCAGAAGTTGATGGTGAAGCATGAGAAGAAGGCAGAGGAGAAGAAATGGGAGAACGTGGAGAAAAAGTAGTAGTAGGAGGAGGCGGAGGCGGAGGAGGAGGAGGAGGAGATAAAATTTAATTGAAAGAATTAATGAAAAATATTTACCACGTTGTATATAGAGTATTTTTACTGTTTTTTAATATGAGATCTTTTACTTCTTGTGGTGGCTGCAGGGAGAATTTTGATGCTCTTTCCCATCGATCCAGACGTGGCAGACCTTTTAACAAAAAAAAGAAAAATGTTTAAAAAATGAATCAATTCACAATTGCCTAATAAATAAAATAAAGTTTACTTGAATCTGTCCGTATGTTTCCCAGTATGTTTGTCTGTTTCTTATAGACGCAGAAAGGACCGGTTGAATTCCAACCAAACATGCGGATAGCCTGCGACCAAGGGAATGTCATAGGCTATGTACGTTTGACCTAGATCAAACCTGGAGATTATGAAAGAAAGGTCAATGAAATATGGTCAAATAAGACATTTCTTGTGGAAATGGTC
Organism: Sepiola atlantica; assembly: GCA_963556195.1. Classification (NCBI taxonomy): domain Eukaryota; kingdom Metazoa; phylum Mollusca; class Cephalopoda; order Sepiida; family Sepiolidae; genus Sepiola; species Sepiola atlantica. The sequence goes on along the minus strand of OY744550.1, from coordinate 13,300,679 downwards.
ATCTAATATTTTTTTTTATTAGATGACCATTTCCACAAGAAAATTTTACTATATGTAAACTGATAGAACAAAATACCAGCTACAACACGGTCGTCTTCAAGTCTAATGTAAACAAATACTTGTTGAGCAGTTCTCTTAGATAATTAATTCCTCTTAAGTAATCTTTTGCCCATTCCACACATTTGATTCCAATTCTCTCGTGGTGGTGTTCATCAACTGATTAGTAAAGAAAAAGTTTTACCTAGATCAAACATGGAGGTTATGACAGATCAATGAAATATGGTCCAGTAAGACATTCTCATAGAAATGGTTATCTAATAAAAAAGAATGTGGACTGGTAGGACGAGATGGGGGTCATAATTGACCTTGCTTTTATGATAATAATGTGTGGACTGGGTTCATATTAACAATTATGTATATCGAATATATACTGAGTGTTCAGGGTAAATTTGACACTTTTAGAAAAAAATTAAAATAGTCATATCTTGGCAAATAATTGATGATTTCTCAAAATTAAAAGTGCATCTCTTAGAGGATCTTAACGAAGCCGTCCTGAGCCTCCACCACGATCTCCAGGTAGGACGAAACTGGAGCACATGGCCTTTGCAGTGTCCTTCAAGAGATGCCTGACTACTAGTTTCACCCTGACAATCAGCTCATACTCGGTGTTGCTGGCGGTATGATTGGTGTCTTTCTCAACTGTGTTCTAGACATAATAGTCCATGGGGTTAGTTGCAATCAGGCGAGTTGGAAGGGGGCCAGATGTTGGAGCTGGTGAAATCGTGGAAGTTCATAGACAGACACTTCTGGGTTTTCCAGGAGGTGTGACATGGAGCTGAATCCTGCTGCCACACGTATGACCTTCCCGCAGCCACCCTCTCTATCCAACGTTGGACAGTAACTAAATATATTAATGTTAACTGTGTCTGAGTCTCGTTCCACAGATGTGCAGTGGCATGTCATGGTCTTCATTGGAAACACACCTGGAGACGATCACATTTTGAGGGAACTCATTATTATGCAACTGATCCTGGCAGAAGTTCTTCCCGTCTGAGAAGAAGCAGAACATCCCCAGCTCGACTGGGTGTTTGAACTTGTTAAAGAGTTTCTTGGCTTTCATTGGAGGTTTTCTTGAGCCTTGGTGGTGAATAGTAGCGAACATTCTTGTTTGACGCTTTCTTCATAATGTCCATTCCAATGCCCATCTCTCTGTCTCTCATCAAAGTGCACATCGCCTTGCCTGAATCTTACCGCAAAATCTTTGGTGCTTATACAGATGAGGGCACATATGAAAAACGCAGTTACATAGGTAAAAATCGCAGTTCCAAATAAATTAACCAGAAAATATATATACTTATGTATCAGGCAAAAGTAGGTATTTACACCAAAAATTATCGAGTAGAATTTTAATTAAAAATAAAAATCAGTTATATCGTTTTTAAGGTTCCACCATTGATTCGAGCGAAGAACGCGAAATTCAGGGGGAGATAACTTAGTCTGTCATATTAACAAGTAATAAATCAATGGCAGTCAGCAAAATACGATGAAACTGATGTTTATTTTTAATTAAAATTCTACTCTATTATTTTTCCTAATTTTTAGTGAGGATACTTATTTTTGCCTGATACTTAAGTATAAACAAGAGGTTTTATTTGGAAATGTGTTTTTCATATGTATAAGCACCAAATCTTTTTGTAGCTTCTTGATGAATTTTGTTGTGTGAACACAGTCAGAATGCCTGCTATGATCTTTCCTGCTAGCGATTTGTTCCACATATCTGTCGTAAATTTGTTTCCAAATCTCCACTTTTTCTGAAGGCGTTCGTGTTAGCGAACGAAACCGGTCAAATCTCTTGTTTTTGTTTTTCTCCTGCTTTTTAACCTGTTTTCCGTTTGTCATTTTTCACACACACACACATATATATATATATATATATATATATATATATATATATATATATATTATATATATATATATATATGTATATATATATGTATATATATATGTATATATATATGTATATATATATATATGAAATTAAAAATGGAAAAGCGGAAGACCTTTTCGCTCAATGTTTCACCCGAATTTCACGTGGGCTTTGTCAAGAGCGGACGAAGAATACAAAAATGACAAAAGACGAGAAAGTCTGTAAATTATGGGGAATATATATAGTGGTTGGGTTCATGTTGAGATAAAGGGTATGCAAATAAAAAAAATAAAAAATAAAAAAATAAAAAATAAAAAAAAAAAAAATATAAAAAAAAAAATAATAAAAAAAAAAAATAAAATAAATAAGTAAATAAAAAATAAAAAATAGAAATAAATATATATATATATGCACATAAATGTGATCGAAACATATATATAACACATATACATAAATAAACGTTGAGCGAAAAGGTCTTCCGCTTTTCCATTTTTAATTTCATACCGTCGGATTATTTTTATCCTTTCATATACTCATATATATATATATATATATATATATATGTATATATATATGTATATATATATATATATATATATATATATATATATATATATATATATATATATATATATATGTATATATATATGTATATATATATGTATATATATATATATATATATATATGTATATATATATGTATATATATATATATATATATATATATATATATATATATATATATATATATATATATATATATATATATATATATATATATATATATTATATTGATTCATTCCACTGACCATGCAAAAATAAATCCAAAGTCATAATTTCCATAAGTTCCTTGAATGTTTTATTTTACATTTATTTCAACATCTCCATGGATGTTTATCATTACAATTTACAATCTTTCCATTTTCAATCTTTAATCTTACACGTGTTTCTTGGCAGATTGTAGCCCACATGTCAATCTTCAGAGAATATTAGAAAGTGTATTGAAATTGTAGCAACATCTTATATATATATATATATATATATACACACACACTTTATAGTTGCATTTCAATAGGCACAGGAAAAATTAATCCAAAATCATAATTTTCATATTCACTTCAATTTCCTTTATTTTCATATTTCGACGAATACTTGTATTTCGTCTTAATTCTTCCGACAAACAAAACCCTTTTATTATTTTTATTTTTTCACTTTTTCTTTTATTTTATTTCTTTCAAAAATTAAAACATTTTCTTACGTGCGTTTCACAGCATGGTCAAGGGAATATATATAGATTTCAGTCCAACTTTGCTGATCATCAGAGCAAGGAGTTCATTTACAAGCAATACATACATCCACACACACATATATATATATATATATATATATATATATATATGTATGTATGTATGTATGTATATGTATGTGAGTGTGTGTATAAATATACATGTGTGTACATATGGCATGCATCTGTGTATATATGCCTGTATGTATGCATGTGTATGAGTGGATGTATGTATGTGTTTTTTTATTCGTCTGTGAGTATGTGTGCACATATCCTTGTATGTAGGTACACCTGTGAATCTATGAATGTATCTAGGACCTGATACTTTACTCAGCTTTAACTTTAAAGATATCTCACTGTAGTTGCTTAATTTTCCTGTCTGGCTGATGCCACATAGCCAGACAATAATCCTACCCCACTCTGCTTCTATATCCTTCCGGCCTATTTCCCTCAATGTATTCTTGTCTCTTTCTTTTTTTTCTCTCTCTCTATTTATTTAATATTATCTTTCTATTTTTCTTTAATATGCCAACCTCAAAACCCACACTCTTCTTCGTTTGACACTGTCTTATATTTTATATCCTTCCATCTATTTATATTTTGCCATTTCCCCGCACCTCCTCTACCTTAAATACATTTAAGTTTACGTTTAAGTTGGCTCCTGCTGATTTTAAATTTAAACCGAACATTAAATATTATATTTTTCATTTTCCAATCCCTATCTTATTAACAATTGTTTTTTGATCGAATCTTACTGCATATTTCTACTCCATCACATTTTTTCTCTATATACGTCAGATCAGGAAGTTATGCTTTTCAACATTCCTACTATCAGTTCCTAAGAACCCTTAATTGGACATTATAATATTCAACACCGAGTGAATCTTCTGAACTTTTTGTATGATTTTGTTTTTTCTATGGTTTTATTATTAATTTGCATACACCCTGAATACACTCTTCATTGTCATCTACTGCATTGATAGCAAACAAATTTCCCGCCTGGATAATGTTTTCGTTTTTGGACTACCATTCACCACCTGGATTGTTTTTTAATCGACTTCTTTGACATCTTTCTTGAAATTGTTTTTAACAAATAAGTATGTTTTTGGCTTGATATATTTGATGTGTTATGTACTCTTATGTATTTTTGTATATATTTTTATACATTTTCAAAGTGTAATTTTATCACCTGCAGTAATGTCATTGCGGTAATGGTCCTCTGAGGAGAAGATTTTCTTTGAAAACTCATGAGTTAAGGACGCAATATCACTCCTTGTTTTTGAACTTTAATAAAATCTGATTAATTTCTCATTTTATTATGTCATTCAATTAATATTATTGCTCTATACAATATATTGAGCTTTGTTTTTATCCTGATAGTCTACTGGTTAAAGATATTATTTATATCTTTAAAGTATTATCTTACTCTCTCTCTCTCTCTCTCTACATTATATGCTGACATTTTGCACACTTATTTCTGACACTTTACATATTTGCATATATTTCCCTCCATTCTAACCCTATTACTATATATATTCCCCAATTATATGACCTTCCCGTCTTTTATCATTTTTAGCACACTTTTCATCCACTCTTGAAAAAGTCCACATCACATCAGGCGAAACGTTGAGCTTATGGGTCTGCTACTGTTCCATTTTTAATTTCATCTCGTCCGGATTGTTTTATCCTTTTATTTACCCATCTCTCTCTCTCTCTCTCTCTCTATATATATATATATATATATATATATATATATATATATAGAGAGAGAGAGAGAGAGAGAGAGAGAGAGAGAGAGAGGGAGAGATAGATAGACAGACAGACAGACAGACAGACAGACAGACAGACAGATACCATATTGTTGAATAAAATAAAAATAACTTTATTCTTACCACTGCAAGGACCAAAGACCCAGTTTAAGTCAAAAGTTTTCAGTAAAATATCATCTTCTTCTTTTATATTAACTGTAAAAGTAAAAAAAAAAAAAAAAAAATAAGACAAATATGTTTTGTATTTTAAAAACGATTTTATGTTTAAGAAATTTATAACTAGTTTGCATTTAAGACTTTCTCAGAGATAAGTGAAAAAGTTATTTTTTAAATTTTTACAAAAATGAGAGACATTAAAAGAGAAGGAGGGAGAAGAAAAGAGATGAAGGAGACAAATAGGGACCTCTTATGTATTAGCAAGAATGACATAGATGTCTGACATAGGTTGAAGGAGAGGAGAAGGTATGTCAACAAGGTGGTGGTGGTGGTGGTGGTGGTGGTGGTGATGATGATGATGATGATGATGATGATGATGATGATGATGATGATGATAATAATAATAATAATAATAATAATAATAATAATAATAATAATAATAATAATAATAATAATAATAATAATAATAATAATAATAATAATAATTTTAATTTATTTATTTATTTATTTTAATTTTCTTATTTTTTTCTTCCTTTTTTTTAAAATGGTGCCGGCCTAGACTGAAACCAAACAAAATATTCATAGAGGGCCGAGGAGGATGAGAAGACCGAGGAAGGACAGCACAAACCAGACCTCCACTGGAAAAGTGCAGAGAATGCTGGGATCTTGGGGAGGCTTATTGCCACCTAAATCCCAGAGAAGACCAATTGTCCTTACCAGCGAGAAATCAATGGTAAGAGGCTGTTGCGATACCGCATCGTTATCGAAAAGAGGTGAAAAATACTGGAAATCTGGGGAGACTTGTTGTCACTCAGACTCCAGGAAATACCACTGGTTGTTGTCGGTGAGTAATCACTGACGATGATCTGTGTGAGAACTCCTAGTGAGTATAAATAATAATAATAATAATAATAAAAAATTAAAAATTAAACAAATTTAAAAAATTGAAAAATTGAAAAAAAATTTTTTTTTTTAATTTAAAAAAAATGGATTGTTCCACCCCCTTTTCTATTCCGGCCAGTCAGTTTCTGTAGAGATGGGAATACTTATTTTTTAAATTATGAAATCTTTGTTTTAGCTATGATTAAATATCATCATGATCATCATTTAACCATCACAAGTAAGGAGATAAAATATATGAAAAATTCTAATTTTTTTATTTACTAAAAGATATTTTGCAAAAAAAAAAAGGTACTATTATAGCTGACGCGCCAGATTTCCGTGACTTCGCGTCGGCAATGATCGGGCAGATCGCGGAAGCACCCGAGAGCTGCCAAGACAAAAATGATGCTGAAACTGCCAAGTGCTAAATGGAAGACTGGCAGACGATAATATAAGACGAAGAATTTCAAAGAAAAAATACATAGATAAAAGAAAAAAAAACGAACAAACCGTAAATAAATATATTTTTATTTTTGGGGAGCCAAATGAACCATAGTCAATCAAATGTGTAAATGTTTTCATTTGTTTCTGAAAATAATGTTGTTTTTTTTTTGGGGGGGGGGGTAAAATTTTGTCAATGTTATTTTAAAAATAAAACAAGGAAAGAAATGAAAATGTTATGCTTTTTTTTCTGAAATAAATGTCTGTTTTTTTTTCTTATTAAGGCAACTTTTTCTTTCTTTGTTTAGTATTTTCGCAATTTCTTTTGTTGTTTTTTAGGCAAATGATTTACTTGGTAACACTTTTTTGTTCTTTTATTTTTTTTTAGTTTTTCTTACGTTTTCTCAGTTAGGGTTCATGGATAAGGTTGCGGCCGGTTCGATAGATCTTTGCTACTGCTTGTTCTGTTGCGCTGAGTGCAGATGCCGACATCAACGAAAGACAAGCAGGGGGTCGTCGAAGAAGTGGAAGGAAGATGGTCGATGGGGTAGATTTCTGCTATCTGCACCAATATGGCATCAAAGGGGTTGTTTCGAAACCTCCAATGCCACATGAATTTGTGCAGATAGCCGTCTACGAGTTCCCTGTTCGTCCTGCACTCTTTCTTATATCTCTGTTTGGCTTCCTTCCACATCCTCCAAACGTGATTGGTGCAAGCCCTCGTCGGGTTGACAAAGTTTTCGCTATGGTTGACCATATTGATACCCCTCCTCTCCTAACCTGTTGTACACCCTCCAACAATTAGATACTACCGTGGTCCCAGGTAGAACGAACTGCTTAATTATTGGCAGGAGGGTTTCAGCATTCCTGTTAGGCAGTCACCAGGAAACCCTCCTTCTCTGCGGGGTTGTATCCTCCGAAGACCCAGAATGGCTGGAGAACCCGGCCAACATTGTTTTAGGCGGTTGAACAGAGACTCGTCTATTTCGACCATATGCCCTGAGTTGACGAGGGTTACGAAACAGATGTTCTTTGCAGATCTCCTGCAGAAAATTCTTCCAATCAACATGTGTGTTTGGAGACAGTACGCTGCATACCTGTCACAGTTTTTTCCCTGTTGCTATATCCTGGGACCACAGGTAGATACGTTTCAATATCTTAAAAATTTTTATCTTGGAATAGGAAAAAAAGGTTCCTGTTCTTAACGATAGCCAATCCCTGCATTCTGTGTTGGGGCATCTCCACAAATATTGGTCTGCAAGGATTCTCCCGGACTTTAAACGACACAATCGTTGACATTTAAGGCATCTCTTTTTGGTCGCTATTAGAGAGTTCTGCTGGCAGAACTAAATTAGTCTTTTGCGGAGATTCAACGACCTGACACAGCTGATAAAAATTCATTGTTGTTGCAATAAGAACGCGATTATTGTTTTCTTCCAAATATTGTCGGCTGCTTGCTGCAACCTGATTGGTTAATACTTTGTCAGCTCTCGGGTGCTTCCGAGACCTGCCTGATTGTTACCGACGCGAAGTCACGGAAATCTGTCGCGTCAGCTATAAGAGTACAAAAAAAAATGTTCATGCAAGTTCCTATTTATTCGTCTCCCCACGAGGTTAGACACAATATTGGTTTTTAATGCAAAGGGAACTCCAGCCCCCTTCCCCAAGGGGACATTTTGAATTAGGACAAAAATAAAAATTGCCTTAGTCTATGAAGATTTATCCTCTTTTGACCGAAAACAAAACAGATTCAACACTTTCATCTTAATCAAAAGATCAGATAAAAGATTAATGCACATGTACACCAAGTGAGTGATCACTCTATATTAAATTTATATAGGAAAATAATACCCCTGATAGACACACTAGTGAAATATGGCAGTTAAAAATAAAATAACTTTAGGAAACACTTACTTGTGGTGGAAAAATATTAAGTACACTGAAATTTACGGAAATTAATCCACTATTTTTAATTTTATTTGATAAATTAAATTTCTATCCAAAGTCCACAACCACCGCCATTTGTAGCCAATCAAATGAGATGATTCACATTTTTTTATTTACTATTTTGAGACAATCTTCTGAAATGCAGACGATAAATTTCACTCGTGTTTCTATCAGCACAAGTGCCTAATTTTTGTTTGATTTTATAATTACTATTTTGTAGATATATTTCTAGGCTGTTATACATGCAATCGGCACAAAAAAATCTCATTTTTATTTTTAGGTGAAAAAAACAAACAAAAAAAACAAACAAACAACAACGGATAGAAACACACAGTCTTTTAGCTTTTCAATCTTTATATTTAATAGATTGCGCACACTGTTATCGAATCGCTTTAACGTCGTTAGAATAGACTTAGACTCAGGCATCCTAAAATAGGAGGTAATGCCTGGGATAATGTCATCCTAGGACTGAACAGAAACATTCCTCATTCAGATCCAAGGGCCGGGTCCCTAAGCAAGCCATGCCCTTGTGCCAGAGTTTTCTCCTGTGCAAGGTATAAAAAAGTGTGAGCACCTACGCGAAACTCGGACACAACAAGACGACCGTGAAAAAAAAAACCTAAATGATATATAAATAAATCACAAAGGGAGATAACTCTAAGCTTTACCAAATTTGCTTTAAAACAAACACATTTCACTTTAAATAATAAGCAAAATGCGATAAAAAATGACACTTGTGCAGTTTAGTAAATAGCGCCAGATAATCCACATGAAGTAACTACCAATAAATGAAAACATTTAAATAAATTTATCTATTTAATAAAATATAATTTCTGAAAGAAAAACATTGTAATAAAGTAAAGTTTATTTTCAATAAAGTAACATTTTGACCAAAACAAAATATAGTTTCTGAAATTGACAGTCATCTTTTTTTAATAATGTAAAATGTTATAAAACGAACATCTATTAATAATGGAGTTTATGTATCTGTCTGTCTGTCTTTCTGTCTGTCTGTCTGAAGCCGAAACTCCATCAGAGTACTATGACTATTTGTTAAGTCCACCAGCTTCATTATACAGGGTGGCCCAAAAGTAGGTTTACAGTTATTAAACTATTTTTTATATGGTTGAAGTTACTTGCTAATTACAAGCAATATAAAATACTCCTCAGAGTATAGATCTAACCTACATAAACAGCTATTTACTTGCTGATTGTAATTTATTTTATTTCTGTAAAGCCAACTTTTTACTTGATGATATTTTTTTATTTCAGGGTTAATGGCGAACAATTTAAATCTTTGGATAAGATTATTTGGTCAGATGAGGCTTGCTTTAAACTATCTGGTCATGTGAACAGGCATAACTGTGTGTACTGGGTCGATGAAAATTCCCATTTGACCATAGAGACTGAACTGAACCAGCCTGGCATTACAGTTTGGGGTGCATTATCAAGCGAAGGTGTATCTGTCCATTAAAAAAACGGGCCCAATGCCCGTTTTTTTAATGGAACTGTAAATGGGAAGAACTACCTGGACATGCTTCGTGAAGTAGTAGTACAACAACTCAAAACTAAACCTGACTTTGATGAACTTTTCTTTCAGCAGGATGGAGCACCACCACATTATGCGTCTAAAGTAAGAGACTACCTTAACCAAGTTTTTCCACAATGTTGGTTCGGAAGAAGAGGCAGCATCGATTGGCCACCACGTTCACCTGACCTGACACCAATGGATTTCTTTTTTTGGGGTGTTGTTAAGAACAAGGTTTATAATAAGAAACCCAAAACAATAAATGATTTAAAAGATTACATTCATGTCGCATTCACAGAAATTGATGAAGATCGGAATTTGTGTCGCACTGTGTGTCAGAGTGTCCTGGAGAGATTTAAAGAATGTTGCAATGTTGAAGGAGGACATTTTGAGCATCTGAGAGATTAAATTATTTGCTTTTATGTTAACAGGTATAATGAATTTCCCGCTGTTCTGGTGTAGAATTTCAAATAAATATTTAACCTATTTAAAGTTTTTCGAATAACCTAGTTAAAAAACTTCAAATATTAAATGATAACTGTAAACCTACTTTTGGGCCACCCTGTGTACTAGTAAAAAAAAAACGCTATAAACACTATGCGTACTTCCCAATTTACATAATCAATTGCTTTTGAACTTCTAATAAATTAGTATTCGCAAATAAACACTCATGATTGTTCTCTTCAGATTTCCACATGCATTTACGCTATTTTGCTCGCTAATAATCTTACTTACAAATTCTAATTCAGACAGACAGATACATACATACATACATGAAATGCGTTACGTAGTTAATATAACTATGACGAATGGATTAACGCTGGCTGTTTAATCAGTGGTTCCCATCCCTCCCTCCGTTAATTCAATATGACGCAACTGATTAAACAGCCAGCGTTAATACGGCGCGTTATTTAAAATGTAAACAACAACGCTGACATTCACCGTGATAATTTTCCTATTATTTATTTTTTTAAACCGTTCTAACTTTGTTTATTTTCTTAATCTTATTAACCATTAAATTCACTGAATCAAATTGCTTAATTAAAATAATAATTGATTTAAAAATTACTATTTAAACACACGCACACACACACCCACACGCACACTTTATAACGAATTTAGTTTTCACTTTAGGCCCCGCGCTAACTTTGGCCCCGTCGTTAGGGTTAGGGTCGGTATTTTGTTTTTTTAATTGTTGATTTTAATTTACGTACACCTTTTTTCCGCTTTGAAAGACATAAAATATTACTTATTATATTCTGACCTGGATTTGGCGCAAAACGATTGTGTGTAAAGAAATGCGAGACCTTTTACTGGGCAAGTAAATAACTGTTTTTAGAATTGTATATAAGGTAACAATTATTTCTTCTTTTCCTTCTCTTATTAACTTTCATTCGTTACTACTACACTATTATAAATACTACATTCAATTTTTATTTAAATTTTTTATTTTCTTTACATTTAATTTTAATGCAAAAACTGTTTACGGTTGCTACAAACCAAAATAATGCAAACTAAATTTATCTTTTTATTAACGATGTTACTTATCATGTGCAATATATTATTTAAATTAATTGTAGTGATAAAAAGCTCTACCCAAATTACATACTAGCGTGATTTCTGACGCGGCAGCCTAGTAATAATAATAAACCTATATTATTACAATGTTTTGGCCAAAATGTTTCTTTATTGAAAATAAACTTTATTTTATTACAATGTTTTTCTTTCAGAAACTATATTTGATCAAAATGCTTTAATCTATTGATTGTTACTTCCTGTGGATTATTTCTCGCTGTTTACTAAACTGCACAAGTGCCCCCAAAAATGTGTATAGGCGACAAATATTGTTTGATGTTGTTTTTGTTAAATATTAGTAAATGGGGAACCATTTCGAGTTAAAATATATTTAGGATTACGCATCTAATCTTAAGAAGAACACACTTGAAATGTGTAAAAATGCTGAAATAATCGCTAGGAAAAAATGTAGTCTTCATAAAAACGAAAGTAAGGTGCTTCTTTAGTTTCGCTACGACATGAAAATATTTAAAGAAATGTATAAACTTTGGATGCTTTTCCAGAAGTACGGAGACATTCCCCCCAAAAAAACAACAACAAAAAACAAAAAACAAACAAACTGAGGAATATCTGTTTGATGTACGTGCCTGTCACGGGATGAAAATATCCTATACCAAAAATCACGTAAATTAATCAAGTAGTTTTTCGTTTATAAAAGAAAATCAAATTTTATCGATAAACGAATAAAGGGGGAAATAACTTTTGCGAAATAGAGAAATAAAGTTTTGAATTTTGGGTGTTATCCCCCTTAGCTACCTTGAATATAACCAAAAATGCCGCTGATATATCAACATTACCTGTTTAGCGGTAAAATTTAACTTTCTTTTCTAAAATAAAAACTACATGTTAATTTACAGTATTTTTTGGTATACGATATATTCATTCCGTGACAGATATGTACATCAAACAGATATTTCTCAGCACTTATTGAATTATAAGAAAAATAGGGAAAAAAACATCTTACGTATCGCTAGACAATGTCTAGCGATACGTAAGATACGTAGACATTTTTTACCCAGTTCATCTTACTGATTAGGCAAGGGAGATAACTCAAAAGATTTTCCGGAAAAACTCAAAACTTAACAAAGATAGCGAAAAAAAATCGTTTTTTATTTTTAATCTAACTGGATGAATTTGCGTAATTTTTGGTGTACAGTCTTCTTTTCAGCTACCACGTAAGTACATAACAAAGCTTATACATTTCTTTAGCTATTTTTTAAAAAGTTGTAGCGAAACTAAAGAAGTACCGAAAGTAACAGAAATCTTGGTTGATCCAAAAACCGGATCGCAAATAACGAGTAGTGAAACAAAGTAAAGTCTTGTAGTTATTATGAAAATAAATTATTTAAAATATTTCACAAGATTTTTTTAAATTTATTTAAAAACAAAAACAAAAACAAACAAAATAAAATTAAAGTATGTATCATTACGTTTCTGTTGTGTGTGTTTTTTTGTTGTTTTGTTTTTAAAAAAAACTAAAAAAAAAAACTACAAGACTTTACTTCGTTATTTGCGATCCGGTGTTTGGCTATACCATTACAATTGTTACTTTCGTTTTTATATGGAGCCTATCTTCTTTTTTTTAGAGATTATATCAGTATATTCACACATTTCAAGCGTAACTTAAGCTTACATGTGTAATACTAAATAGATTTTAACTCAAAATGGTTCCTCATGGTGCAATTTTAGTATAAGCCCAATGCAGTTAATTATTTTCATGTAAAAGCATTATTTTGTACTTACTCAGTCATAGTTTATCTCTCACGGCACGAAAAAGAATTTAAAAATATCAAGCAGAACTTTAATTAGAACGATTTTTCCATTTCGATGTTTGTATTTTAAATAGCCTAAAAACGTGGCGGCCTCTATTCCGAAACTCAGTTGATTTTTTTTTTTTTAATAAAAATAAATAACCTAAATAAATAAAATAGAATGATCAGTCTAGTTTAGAATAGATTAATTTCTGTATTAACTAAAACTATCGGACAAGATCTCGTGTGTCTATGTGTGTATGTTATTCGCCTTTACGTAACTTTGAGAAATACACAGTGATTGATTTTTTTATTTACTAAATTTATTAAATATAAACTAAAATAAAGCAAATCTAAAAAGAAATCTTTAAAAAATCCGGGCATTTACGACGACAGCTAACGGTCTGAGAACAAAAAGGGGTGAAAATAAAAACAACAAAAAAACTAAAAACAAATAGGCAACAAATAAATGGTACCAAAGGTAAAATAAGTTACTCTTCTACGTTTATTTTGTGTTTTAACTTATTTTAAAGTCCCAAATATCCTTTTAATAAAATTTGTAAACATGACTATATTTTTTAATTATTTTTCTTAAGATCTCCACCCGGATAACGCCGGGTAAATACAGCCAGTTTGTAAATAGATTAATCTAAAATAAACAAACATAAAAAAATAACAACTTGTCGCTAACAACAACAAAAAAGAAACAAAGAAAAAGAATAAAAACTTTTTTGTCTCTTTTTTTAATTTTTTTATAGATAAGTCAGTATCGAATATCGTAGAGATACAAATAAATAAATAAATACTATTATTACCTTCGGTTTTAACGTTGTGGTCTTTGTTTTTATTTCTGGACGTATTAGTTTTGCGAGTTGGTGCCTTCTGTTTAGATGAGTTAAAGAAATTAGTGATGGGTTTTTGATTTCTCTGAGACATGACCACTCGACTGCAAGGTGCGTGAAACTAAAATACATTGAAGAACAACAAAGAAACAATAATAGAAATAAAAATGACGCAACTTGTAGCTAGTTTCGCTTTTGATACAAACAATTGCTAGAAAGGGAGCTAACTCTTAGAAAATTACATTAAACTTAGTATAGCCTTATTTAATTGCCCCATCGCAATGAGGACTGTTGAGGAATAACTGATGTACGGTCTAAGATCAAAGACACCCGCCCCCCTTGTGTGTGTGTGTGTGTGTGTGTGTGTGTGTGTGTGTGTGTGTGTGTGTGATAGAGCTCCTCCAAAATGTTGACCTTGGCTTTCCCAAATTAAATTCATCTTGGAAGGACACTATCCACTCCCAAACTCCATCCTATTTCCTCCCGTTCCCACTCTCACTTAGAGATCAACCTACTTATTTTCAGTGCTAAACAAACCGGAAAATATTGGGTACTCTATTTTTTGTAGAAAGGTATGGGCAGGGCTTTACGCGCTCCACTATTTTTGGAGCTGCTCCCGCTCTTGCTCCAACGTCCAAAATTGGAGCTGGCTCCTCTCATGCTCCCCATTTCCAAAAAGGAGCCGCTCCTGCTCCAACTCCTATAAAAAAGGAGCGGCTCTTTTTCGGCGCTCCATAATGAAAATGTACCTTCTTTCATAAACGTTCTATTCTGCCAATGAATGGTCGAAGGATATGGGTGGGCGTCAAAGGATCTCATCGATATGGGTTGGGATGTCACTTTAAGTGTAAGACCGTAAGATAATATTTAACAAAATGTCGCTAATATTTTAAGAGTTATAGGAGAACATGTTGGACGAAGTATAGGATTATACGTAAATTTTCGTTTCCTGAGGTATAAAATAGAAACAGAAAAATCCCTGAAGTATTTTAAAACAATTTTAATTTTCATTACATTAACAACCTATTTTTTCAGGAAAGGAAAATTTGACCCGATATTTTTTCTATTTAATTTAGAAGGGAATTTGGATTTGTTTTAAGTAAATAAAGTTTTACGTTTAAACATTATTACTGATTATTTTCTTTTTAAAGAAAACATTTCTCTGGAAGAGGAGAGACAGCCAGGGCAACATTACTCGTCGTGTTGTTGTTTAATATTTGTTTGTTTTACGTATGTAACTATATTGTATAATGTATATTGTTATTTATAACAGAGAAACGCGCAAGTTCTTTCAAACAAATCGATTCATCCATTTATTTCTATAGTACAATTTGAGGTGAAAAAAACCCAATGAAGTTTATTTTTTAAAGATTGAATAAAAAAATATTTTTCATAAGTTACCCCAAAAATATCAATAAATTGTCAATAAACAATTCAGAGATCCATTTATTGTCTTAAAATTTCATACAAAATATATGGCCTAGACCTTGGGAGTTGAAAAAATATCGAGTCAAATCACCACCCCCCCCCCCCCCCCAAAAAAAATAAAAATAACTGGAGCAAGTTTTCCTAGGTCGGGCAAAAACATTTATTAAAATTAAAAAATTGAAAAAAAAAAAGATGAAACGTCTATATTTTAAATCTCTAACAAAAGCAAACTGTTTACAATTTTAATATTCGATAATAGATTTTTTGAGATAAAGAAATATATCTAATCTACTTTCGGTTCTAAAACACAACAAATTAGTCAGAAAGTCTAATTATTTGCTTTTTTAAATTAAAATTTAAGATATTTTCTTTAATCTAATTAAGTTTAAACATGGGTTTAATTGTAAAATAGAGACCGCTGTTTTCTTTCGCTCATTTCGCTTGGTATTCGCCCAAATTTAGGATGAAATTGATTGCTGGTCTTAATTGTATTTTTGGTCCTGAAATAAAATTCTCATTTACTTTTTAAAGTGTTGAGAATCTAACTTTAATTCCAGGTTTTAATCGCTGACGGCCATCTTGGTTTTTATTGTTTTTTTCCTTGGACTAAATATATTTTTTCCTTGGACTAAAGATATTTTTCCTGCTTTAACATTTTATTACACACAAAAAACAAACTTTGAACATTCTATTTACAAAAGCAAGTTTTAACGGAATTTAACGAATTTAAAAGCAAACATGAAAAGAACACCAACGGCGGGTAAAAATGTGGCATAAAAGTTCAATTTGATATATGCTAAAAAATAAATTAGAATTTTTTCTCAGGACAGAATGTACCATTTCACCCCAAAAATCGATTTTATTGAATATTTGGATGAATACCGAGCGAAATGGGCGAGAAAATCCAACGGCCTCTATAGTATAATTGAACCTAAAATTCTTTATTTAAAAACACGAATTAAAAGTAAAATTGGCTTATTCATTCAATCACAATAAAACCCCTTGTCATAAATAAAAAAAGTTCAAATCTATGAGAAAATAACTTCAAAGACATCTATAGACTCACTGCCGCCTTTAAAGACATTTGGCGCCAAATTGTCTGTATGCCTTAAGAACACTGTCCCATCAAAAATTTAACACATAGATGTAAAAATCTGAGAACTTCAAATGTGCTACTTTCTCCCTGTCTCTGCCTCCCTCTCCCCCCCTCTCACTCTCTCTCTCCCTATCTCATATACATTTACCAGATATAATTTTAGAAAATAACTCAGAGTAAACTCTGAGACTTTTTTTCTTTTTTTATTGCTGAATAAAAAACTAATGTTTAAAAAAAAAAAAAATCAAATAATTTTGGAGCGCGGAGCGCTAAAACTATCGCTCTTTAGTCCCAAATGGAGTTGCTCCCGCTCCACTCCCGCTGAATATAAAATGAGCCCTCCTCTCCTTCGCACCAGCAAAAAGGAGCGTGCTCCTTTTTGGAGGGCTCCGTAACGCCCTGGGTATGGGTGGGTCTTAATAACCGGCTTTTGCTTTTTTTATTATCCCACTCCCAACTTCCAATGGAATTGTATAAAATAAAATGTTCAACACATTGGTGATATATAAAGTAAATGTGGCATTGTGGTGACTGCAACCATTATAGCTAATAGGATAGACAGAGGATAACCAACGACCCTCCCCCCTTAAGTCTCCACACTTTTGATAGCCTTTTGCCTACTTTGTTAAATTGTGTTTTTACCTTATAGCAAATAAATAATTCAAAGTGTAGTATCTGTTCTGATACTACACTTCATCTTTTCTGTCCTCGGTCAGTGAGGGAGAAATCCTTCTAGATTGAGGCAATTTTAATTTTTGTCCCAATCCAGAGTGGCCCTTTTTGGTGAGCTGGATTTTCCCCATATAAGAAACCGACTGTGTGTGTGTGGGTGTGTGTGTGTGGGGGGGTGGGGGGGGGGTGAATGCAGTCGGGGAGCGAGTGTAACGGAAAACGTAGTTAGCTGCCCTGCTTGTTGGCAGAGTTTACCAAGTTGATGGACTTTGCAGTTTCCAATTCATTTCCACAGCTGACTCTCGTGCTAGGTCTGGTAGTTTTGAGGTAAAAGAGGAAACTTGCGTCCTTACAACATGAGGAAAGATGGAGACACAATGGTCGTCTTCTAAAACTTGTAGTCCTTGTATCAACAACAATGTGAATGAAATAGTGAGAAGAGTCGTCTTCTCAAACCGAGCGATTCTGCCAGACGTTAAAGTACTATAGGATTGACATCCTCTAATTTATCAACAAACGGCATACGTAGAAAAACAGAAACCAATTCCGAATTCACTTCAGTACAAAAGCTCAAATTGGTGCCATAAAAATCGGCTCCTGCGGCCAGTCTCACAAAAAAGTGCAAAAAGCCAAAAGTTTGTCACATGGTCTGCACACTACTACGTCTGTGCAACGAAGCGTAATAAAATATAAAGTGCATCATGCAGCACAAACCCTTCTCTCACTCCTTCGACACTTAACAGAAGGACACATCCAGACGCCTTCTGGGCGAGGCGCGGTTACTTTCAACTCACACATACATGCACATGCTTACACACACTGCTGACAAAGGCACATACACGCCAATCATTTTTCAACTGACGCACGCGCACACACATGCGTACAACCACACACTGCTGACAAGAGCACACACACACACAAATGCCTACACGACTTATCAACTCTCACGCTCGCATGAGCACACATTAGTACAACCGCAAACAAAAGGCGACACGCACATTCATACACTTCGGCGTACTAACGCAAAGCCTCACACATGGCTACACTTTCGCACACACTCTTAAATTACAAACACAGACATTTTGTTACTTCCTCGACGGAACAATTTCAAATGAAAAATCAATTTTTGTATTTTTGTGTTTGTTTAAACATTTCCCTTTCCCATTCATCCTTTTTTCATGCATGTTTTTTTCTTTTTTTAATCTTTTTTTTTTTTTTACTGTTTTAAACATTTCTTTAACAATTCAAATGTAAGCGTTGATCTTAATATTTTCTCAAAGACACAACCTCTTAATAAGCTACGTTCCGCGCTGCTACATAAATGGGACCATATCCCTACAGTACAAACAACAACACCAATTACCTGAATTGAAAGAACAAGTAAAGAAAAAAGTAAACATCCACATCACCTCCCGGAAGGAAACCACTTACAAGTAGTAAGGGATAAGAATGATGTGAAAAAAATAAATAAATAAATAACAACTGCTGGGCAAGCCCATCCCAGTCAGACCTTGCTGCTAGATATCAATTCGGAAGTGGGAAATTGAGAAATAATTCTCAAAGGTCAAAATTTTAGACAAGGTCAGTTTTTAATTTGGGGAAAATCCAACTCCCCTACAAAGTAGGCACTCTGGACTGGAAACTTGCATAACCTAGTTGTTACTGTTCTCATTCCTTAGAACACAGGAAATAACCCCTATCTCCCCTCTGAAAGAAGGAGGTAACGACTAGGTGGATGGCTTATTGAGACCGAACAAATGCCACACTTTGTTTCTCTTCTATTATTATTTTTACTGGTCGTCTTGTTGTGTCCGTGTTTCACGTGTACAATTAAACTTTATCCGTGTTTCACGTGTACAATTAAACTTTATCCATGTTTCACATGTACAATTAAACTTTATCCGTGTTTCACGTGTACAATTAAACTTTATATACCTTGCATAGAGGTAAACATAGCCAAACTCTGACCTATTTGGTACAAATTAAAGTCAGTCGATGTCTGCCTTATCCACCAAGTCTCAGTCATCAATGCCCAACAGTCTTTGTTTTATCACCGTTCAATGATTCGCACACCTGAAAATGATGTGTAAAATTCGTCTTTAGAAACCATATGTACTGAGAATAGTGAAGTGTCATCCCTCTTTTGGGGGTTATTAAACGATGCTTTATGTTTAGAGTAACTGGTATCAAAATCTGTGCTAATACCCCCTCCCCCACATGAAATCTCTTTCGATTAGGATTATCTTCTATGTACATATAGACTATAAAATGACATCAGAAAGTAGAAACTTTCCAAAGTCGCATCAAGCGCTTCATTACTGATGATAAACTATCTGATCACATCAGTATTTCAGAATTGCAAAAACTCACTGGCATCTTGCCAATGTCCTCTGTCATCAAATGTAAAGTCTTGAGATTGTTTGATCATGTTAAGCGTTCCCGTGTAGGGCTATGCAAAATATGTATTGAAGGCATTATACAAGGAAGTTGGTCGAAAGGTAGATAAAACAAAAAGATGGATAGACAACGTTTGTGAATGGACGAACATGAATATAAACCAAGAGAACATGTTGGCTCAAGATCGTAGGGCTTTGAGGACACTCAGCCATGTTAGTGCGTATTCTGCAGCTAGCAGAGAAAACATTTAATAATAAATATTCTATGTACACTGTTCCCATGTAGAATATATATTTTTCCTGTAGTGGACAGTTATTTTTGTTTCTGCAATTACACTCTTTATTTTTGTTATCATTACTTTCTTAGGTTTTATTAACCTAATTGTTGTTTTATATATTTTTTCCTGATTTAGGATATGTCTATTATGGCTTTTAATTATTTTTTTCAGTTTTTTTGTACAACTATAGCGACATTTTATGGTAGTTCTATTGAAAATTTGATGTAGCAGATTATTAGTAGGGAAATGTAAATTTAAAAGGTTGAGGAATATATATCCAATTTTGATTTAACCTGCAGGTTAAATGGGGGAGTAAACCAAATAATTTTTTGGTTTCTATTTTTTCTAATATTTCTATTATTTCTGCTGTTATATTTAATCCTAGTTTTCTTATAGCCACTGTTTTTTGTAATGCTGTATTATAGGTGTTACTAGCGTTGTTAAAGATTTCTTCATTTGGGAATTATTACTAATTCTATGGCTGATTAAATTCAAAAGTGGCCAAAGAAAGATATAAAAGAGAAAAGAGAAAGAAAGCTAGCAAGAGAAACAGGAGAGAGAGAGAGAGAGAGAGAGAGAGAGAGAGAGAGAGAGAGAGAGAGAGAGAGAGAGAGAGAGAAAGAATGAGAGAGAAGGAGAGAAAAAGATATAGGAGAAAGAGAGAAAGAGGAAGAGAGAAAGATATAGAATAAAGAGAGATAGAAGGGAGAAAGAAAGAGGGAGACCGAGGGAGAAAAAAAACAATTTAGTAGAGAGAGAGAGAGAGAGAGAGAGAGAGAGAGAGAGAGAGAGAGAGAAAGGGGAGAGATAAAAGATAGAAAAGAGAGCGAGGGTGTGAGAATAAGCGATATTTTTTTGCATTAATCCCCCACCACACAACTGGCTGAGAATAGTAACATTATGCAGTAAGTACTTTGAAGTACTTATAATTTTTATTTAATTTATACAATATGAGATCTTGAATTTGTGCCAGATTAATCATTGCTGAAGATGAAAAAATAATCCTTTTTTCAGAATAGAGGGATTATTCTTAGTTCGTTGACTGAAATGTTCAAAAGGTCAGATAATAATTTCAAAGTTGACCCCTCCCCCGGCAGAAAGTAGGAATAAAAAACAACAGCATCAATTCTCTCTCTCTCTCTCTCTCTCTCTCTCGCTCTCTCTCTCTCTCTCTTTGTCTATCCTACTCTCTATCTTTCTTACACATTCTCTCCCCCCCCTCTCTCTCTCTCTTACCCTTTCTCTATCTCTCGCACTCACTCCCTCTATCTCTACCCCACTCTCTCTCTCTTTCTCTATTTCCTACTCTCTTTCTCTCTCTCTTTCTTTCTCTCTCTTTCCCACCGCTCTCTCTCTCTCTCTGTCTCTCTCTCTCTCTCTCTCTCTCTCTATATATATATATATATATATATATATATATATATATATATCTTCCATCTTCTCCCTCTCTATCGCTCCTGCTCTTTCATTCTTTCTCTCTCTTTCTCTCACATTCTGTCTCTCACTCTCTCTCTCTCCTCTGTAAATATTCAGATGACATAGTTAATGAAATACGACTCAACACTACACTCCCTATACTTCACCTTTTCTCTGAAATGATGGCCATTAACCGCTTAGTGCTCACAATGGATAACTATGTTTAAACCAGAAATCGATGCGCTCTTATTACAACTGACCAACCGTACTCATTCAAATATAGATAAATATCTACATCCATACACCCCCCCCCTCCTCACATACACACACACGGGATGCGTAAGGTATTTGAGGATACAGGTGATTTTTACTATAGCAGGAATATTATCTGCCTTTATATTTTCTATATTTCAGAATTATCAATGGTTCAGGTACAAATGAAAATAAATCCTTTTAACGTGGAACAGAAAATAATAATTTGAATCTGAACGAGGTCATGTGGTGCAATTTAGTTCCAAGCATGCATAGCCGATCATATAAATGTTTTAAAAAACTATTTTTTACTTTTAATTGCTTTCATGGATTTTAATATTTAGTCCTCATCAATATCTCTCTCGATAATCTGAATGAAATCACGTATTTTGAACTAAATTGCATCACATATATGTATATATATATATAAAATATGAGACTAAAAGTATACTTTTAGATAATTGAACCTATAGTGAAATGGTTAAAGCTCAATATACGAGATAGAGCAATTATAAAGATAGATGAAAGAAGAGGGACAAACATGTACGAATGACAAATTTATTTCAGCTTTGATTGTTCAATGCAAGGTGTACTCGATAAAAACATGTTTATTTTTTCTTTCCTTAAGCCAGGCTTTTCAAAGATTAAAATCTTATCATCAGAGGAATTACATAGATGGATAAGTTGGCAGGGGAATAGCCAAAATTCAAAATTTAAAAAAACAATGTAAAGTGATGGAAAGTAAATGTGTGTGCATAAAAAGGTTATCAACATATAGAGTCTGTCCAGTTATATATATATATATATATATATATATATATATATATATATATATATATATATATATATATATATATATATATCCAGAGAGTTCGTAGGGAATAAAAAAAATAAATGCATCCATTGTTAATTAAAATGTTCCCTGGCAGAATGAAACATATGAAAAAGGTTGTTCAACGGAAAAAAATTAAATGAAATAAACTGACTTATTTTTTTAGGGTTCTTTATAAGGTGTAGAAAAAACCCTAACCCTAACCCTAAACCCTAACCCTAACCCTAGCCCTAAACCCTAACCCTAAACCCTAACTCTAAACCTAACCCTAGCTCTAAACCCTAACCGTAACCCTAAACCCTAAACCCTAACCCTAAACCCTAACCCTAAACCCTAACCCCTAACCCCTAACCCCTAACCCTAGCCCCACCCTTTCTTCTTCTTTTTTGCACCCTCTCTCTGTCACTGGGGTGATGTTGCTAGTCTCTGTCTCTTCTATAAGTAGAATTATGGCATGTGTTCTTCAGAATTGTCTAAGTTAATCCCTGCTTTCTTTATTCCAGTTTGTTCAACTCGTTGGTCAAGTCGTTTTCATCAAACTGTTTTGATACCTCCTTAAAACAGAGTAAAAATTCCCCTGTGAGATTAGTTTGATGTTTTTTTATGTATTTTACATACAAAATAATCAGAACCCTAATGAGCTAAATGATAACTGACATATAAATGAAAAGACAGGTAACTTTGAATAAACAAAGCATACAAATGGTATTTCTTGAATAATTAAGGCTGTCAACATGAAACAGAAACTTCTACAAATATTATTGCATGAAACTTTCACAAAATATATTAAAATAACTAGCACATTTAGCTTAAAAAATAAAAACAATATGAACTCCTGTTTTAATTTTTTTTTCAATTACTAAAATTAGCAAAAAAAGTAGTTCTCAATAAAATTCAATTTTGACTTTTTACAGTATACTTGTGGTGGACTGAGATGCGATCTGATCCGATCCAATCCGAATGCCGAAAAGCAAATGGCTTGAATTGCTACCCTCTTTCTTTCTCTGCTTGGTTGGGATACGCTCTCCTCTTCACTTCCAAAAAGCAAGTTAGTTTTCACAGGAACGTGTTAACTCAATATTTTTCCAACCAATGAATATTGTTTCAAAGACAAACTCTAACAAGTCTACGTAACATTAATAAACCGATGCGAACTGAGAAACCCTATAAGAGACGGTGAAATAAACAGAGTTCGAGACAGATTCAACCATGCGGCACCTCGAAAGAACTAACAAAAACATGTTCTCCCTCCCGGCCTTTGGCCGAGGAGATGAGAAGAAAAGAACATTTCAAAACTCACGTACAAGCTTTCCTCATCTCGCGCACATCTACAAACGTACTGACAAGAGGTCAGGCGAACAGAAACAAATTGTAACTCGCCCAGTCACACGCATTAACAGAACAAGGTAAACCAATGCATACTTACACAGTGCCACATTGTCTATTACTCACACACGCATATTCATACTAACAAATATATATAAACATACACATCTTTAGTCCCCCCCCCCGTCTCTGCTTATTTACTGAACATTTTCCTACCAAAAGCACGAGTTGTGTAAACTTTATTAAAAAATCGCTTTTATATTCATGTAAAATTATAGATTTATAAATGTTTTGTTAATTAATAACGTTTTCCTTGATTTTTCATTTACAAAACTATGTTTATGTTAAGTTAGCACTTGCTAGCTGGTGACCCTAATATTCTCGTAATCTTCATTCATTCCCATTTATATTCAATATGCATGCACGCTCGTATATATCCTTCATCTTCCTACCTTCGCTATATACTCCCAAGCTTATAATCCGAATGTACTTTCTGATATAATACAGAATCTCAGCTGAAATAAATTTGATGGGTTAGAATTTCAGAATTAACTTTTCTTGGAGAAATGATTGCTAGCAGCTAAAAAGATTTCTGCTGACTGACTGGAAATCTTGCCGACAGTAAAATATCCCAAAATGATCGCTCTCTCTCTGCCTGTTATAGGGATGGCCTTGCACAGGTTGCATAAGGTGTTTGCGGACATGTTAAACTATAGCAGTAATATTATCTGACTTTATATTTTGTACATTTCAGAATGGCAAAAGTTATAATTACACAGCAAATGAAGAGGCACACCACGCTTATCGTGACTATAAATGCTGAATATAACGATTTAGAAATAGAACCGTTTTTAAAAGTCGCCTGATCTTTCGTTTACAAACTTCTTAAAGAGTTAAAGACTTAAGATGGTATGGTATCACCATTATCAAAACGGAAGAGACATTCTAGACACACTGATAGTATTAGAACGCCTGAATTTATTCGACAAGTACAGCACACCGTTGGTGGTAATCCTTGAAGATCTATAAAGTCGATTGCTAAAGAAGACCGTGTGTCAGAAGGAACAATCTATAATGTTGTCCACAAAGACATCTTTTTCAATTTTCTTATCTTTTTGTTTATGCTGGGGATGGGGCATCTTATCAGATGCCAGACATTCAGCTGCTATTTCAGAGACTTCAACCGAGAGATCTTTTAAGGATTCTAACAAACGCCCCTTTAAGCGCAATTGTTTGTATCTCTCTTGCACTTGATTCACCAGGTATATTCGCCAGGTAGTTTTTGAAATTCCTTTTCATGAACCCGGGTGCTACTATGATTACTGGAATGATGATCTGATCCAAGTCTTATGTGATGAGTAATGGTAATTTTATGTTAGAAAAGGTAGATGGAAAATCGCTTTGTCACATCTAACAAATTCCTAAACAAATTAAAAGATCCAGCGTCATTTTCATGATCACATGACCCATAACATTTAGCTAGCTAGACCTCGGTCTTTTGGACTACTATGTATGGAGCATAGTTGAGAAAAAGGTTAATGAACATCCTTAAAACACTAAATAATCCTTAAACGTCTTCATAGTTAGAGTAATGTCTAATGTGAACAAGGACTACCTGCTCCTAGCATTAAGTGATTCACATCTCACATAAAAGCTGTTATCAAAGCTGAAGGGAACTTTAATGAATAAAATTACAATATTGACATATTCAAGATCTCAATCTTTAGGACTACTATGTATGGAACATAGTCAAGAAAAATGTTAATAACATTACCTTCATAACATTAAATAACCATAAAACGCTTCTATAGTGTAATTTACAATATGAACAAAGAACACCTGATCCTAGTATGTAGGTGATTTGTACCTCATCTAAAATCTAAAATCTAACCCTAACCCTAACCTTAAATGAGACTTTAATGAATAAAATTACCAAAAAATATTTTAATTCTTATTCACAGAAACGTTTTTCAGTAAAAAGACATTATTTTCTGTTTCTAAGGGTCATTCTTATTTATGTATAAATCTATACTCAAATATGTTATGCATCTTACATATATATATATATATATATATATATATATATATATATATATATAATATATACATAATATATACATATAAATACATATAAATATATATATATATATATATATATATATATATATATATATATATATATATATATATATATATATATATATATTGATATGGCTGTGTGTCACGTGGTCGGCGTGGAAATACATATATATATATATATATATATAAATACATATATATATATATATATATATATATATATATATATATATATATATATATATATGTATTTCCACGTGGTCGGCGTGGAAATACATATATATATATATATATATATATATATATGTATTTCCACGTGGTCGGCGTGGAAATACATATATATATATATATATATATATATATATATATATGTATTTCCACGCCGACCACGTGACACACAGCCATATCAACACTTTTCTCTCTTCGTCAAAACACCTAGACGGATTTCAACTTGGTCACGAGAATGTCTCAACCAAGAGGAAAAAAGAAAAAGAAGAAATATTCTTCTGAAGATGGTAGATTTACTGAAAGTACTCAAGTTCATAAAAAAAAAATGTTTTTAAGATGAATAAATAATTTATTTTTAAAAACAAATAATCTGCGTTGTGCAAGGTTTTCTAAATATTTTATAAAAAAAATATCTTCGTTATTATATATATATATATATATATATATATATATTTATATATATATATTTCCACTGCCAACTTATCCATCTATGTAATTCCTCTGATGATAAGATTTTAATCTTTGAAAATCCTGGCTTAAGGAAAGAAAAATGAACATGTTTTTATCGAGTACACCTTGCATTGAACAATTGAAGATGAAATAGATTTGTCATTCGTATATCTTTATCTCTCTTCCTTCATTTATCTTTACCTATTTATCTACGTCCCACAAAGTAGAATGTGACACAAGGTCGGAAGGTGGGAATTTTCACTCTAGAGGAAGAGTGAGGTGAATCTCAAAAAATTGCCTGGGCAGGGCGCCTCAGACAGTAAGCAATAAACTTACTCCTCCCCAAAGAGGGGAGGCAAAGCATGGGAGGGGGTTAACCTCCCATAACTGCACAGGACAGTCAGAACAGATACTACACTTTGATCTTAGCCAAAAGACCAAGGAAGCATCCGAAATTCATTTATCTTTACATATATATATATATATATATATATATATATATATATATATATATATATATATATATATATATCATCATCATCATCATCATCCGATTTATTTTTAACAGGCCTCTTTGATTAGTCAGTCTTGATCAGATTCTTTCTTTCCAGGTTCGGCGGTCGTGATGGGTCTAAATTTGCAATCCCCAATGCTGCACGGTCGAGTTGACACAAAGCTCATCCCAAGAGAGCTTTGGTCTTCCAGCCAGCCGACTTGATACGATGGACATGTTTCTGATCTGGGAGCTCTAGCTGGATCTTTGCTCAACATGGCCAAACTATCGCATCATGCCCAGCTTAAGGACATCAAATATTTTTTTGCCTAGAGAGAAGAGTCTTGAGGTGAGTGTTGTCTTCCGGCCTGACACGACAGATCCATCTAATCATGGCTCTTTTGTTTGCGCTGTAATTTCTTGAGAGTGCTTGCCGATGCAGCCCATTTTTCGGAGCCATAAAGCATGACATCCCTCACACAGCTGGTGTACATCTGTGCTCTAGTTGTGATCGCCAAACGCTTATCTGTCAAGATGGGCAGATATTCTCTAAAGTCCATCCAGGCAAATTTGCATCGGGTAATAGCAGCAGTCTTATGACCACTATCGGCTAAAAAGGAGTCGCTCAGGTAGCAGAACTCAGCTACAGCTTCGAGTTTGCTATTCTCTACCACAACCTCTTTCACTGGCCTGCTGTCAATTGGTCTAGCTGTGCCCACACAGCGATGGCACCTATATTTCATTTTTAAACATCTTTTTAAGAATTTAATAATAAATGAGGCTAAAAGCCTTTGAAAGCATGTTCAGATACGATATTTATTAATAAAAGAAGAAAATGAAAAAAATATAAACTCTCCTATTTTAATATAAATATCGCATGGATGTGCATCACCTCATATTTAAAAAGTGAGTTAATACTCTATTTCAATGGATGTCATGAGTGAACCGTTTATAACAACACCACGTCCATTTTCCATTCTTACGGACTGCTACAAACATACGGAACTGTTACAACCTCACCTCATACTCTGACGAAGATAGGTGTCTAGTAAAATGATTAGTCAAAAGATCAAAGTAAAAATAAAATAAAAAATCTGTTTTGGTTTTATTTTATTAAATCTAAACATGCTTTTAAAGGCTTTTAGCTTCATTTATTATATATATATATATATATATATATATATATATATATATATATATATATATATATATATATATAGTCTAAAGAAGCTTTGGGTCATTAAAAAAAAAAATGTAAAATGCAGTTTAAATTCCCAGACAAACTAACTAAATCCAAGATATTGCAGACTTAACATTCGTTGGAAAATTAATAAATGAAAAAATATAAGTAAAAAAAAAAAAAAAAAAAAAAAAAAAAAAAAGATTTAAAAAAAAAAGGGGGGGGGGTTAATTATCTAAGAGTGAAACAAAAACAGGAGACCTTAAGCGTCTAATATTAACACGGGGATCATCAGCTGTTTACCATGTAACTGTTATATATATATATATATATATATATATATATATATATATATATTGTTTGAAAATTTCACACATTAGGAGCGTTGGCGAAATGGCAGAGATAAAGAGAATATTTTTTTATAAAATATTTAGAAAACCTTCACAACGCAGATTATTGTTTTTAAAAATAAATTATTTATTTATCTTAAAAACATATTTTTTTTTTTTTTGAACTTGAGCGCTTTCGGTAATAAAATCACCATCTTCAGAAGAATAAGCATATTTTTTTTTTTTTTTCTTCATTTTTTTTTTTTTTTTTTTTTTTTTTTTTTTTCCACCCCGACTGAGACAAGCAGTAAGGATGAATTCGTCTCGATGTTATGGACGAAATGTTTATAAGTCGTGTGTATCACGTGGTACGTGGAAAGTTATTTGAAAATTTCACACATTAGGAGCGTTGGCGAAATGGCAGAGATAAAGAGAATATTTTTTTATAAAATATTTAGAAAACCTTCACAACGCAGATTATTGTTTTTAAAAATAAATTATTTATTTATCTTAAAAACATATATTTTTTTTACCGAAAGCGCTCAAGTTCAAAAAAAAAAAAAATATGTTTTTAAGATAAATAAATAATTTATTTTTAAAAACAATAATCTGCGTTGTGAAGGTTTTCTAAATATTTTATAAAAAAATATTCTCTTTATCTCTGCCATTTCGCCAACGCTCCTAATGTGTGAAATTTTCAAATAACTTTCCACGTACCACGTGATACACACGACTTATAAACATTTCGTCCATAACATCGAGACGAATTCATCCTTACTGCTTGTCTCAGTCGGGGTGGAAAAAAAAAAAAAATGAAGAAAAAAAAAAAAAAATATGCTTATTCTTCTGAAGATGGTGATTTTATTACCGAAAGCGCTCAAGTTCAAAAAAAAAAAATTATGTGTTTTTAAGATAAATAAATAATTTATTTTTAAAAACAATAATCTGCGTTGTGAAGGTTTTCTAAATATTTTATAAAAAAATATTCTATATATATATATATTTATTTCAAAATTAAATTGGAATTCTGTCATCCTATTGCCGGGGGATGGGGATCACACGTGAGTTGTTTGATTTCTGTTGTTTGTTTTTTCTCTACAAACTTTGTGCTTGTAAATGCCTTTCATTGTGGTTTCTGAAGAATAGCGAGTAATTGCGATTAATGGTTCCATTTTACTCGTTGTGAAACTATTATAGGACCATCGTCAATTTTGCCATTGCAAAAAATAAATGATATGAGTAAAGACTGAAGTTAAAAAAAAAACTTAGACTAACATTCTAGCCTTTTCACATTATAATTTTATTTCATCTCGCCAAGACGAGAATCATCAGATGTGACTCAATGGCTAATGGTTTGTTAATTGAGGAATGAGAGAGCTCACACTATCTTGGTACTCTTTAGAGAGGGAAGGGAAAGGGGGAATTTGGAAGTTTTGACCTAGTTGTCTTGGGTCTTATAATCTGAGGGATTGTGTTAAATTGCGAATTGGTTAAACTCTGCCTTCGCCCCTTTTAGTTGCTCTGCAGGTAAGCGACGAGTGCGTGAGAACACAGGACCTCCTGTGGTCTCAATGTAGTGTTTTGTTGAGTGAGTTGAAAAAATTCAAGTTAGTTAACTCCGGGTAGGAATGTAGTAGGGTCTGATATGGGTCATCAGTAGCGGCAATAAAAAATACCGGGCTGATAGATGGGGTGTTTGATTTCAAACCAGAGACGGAAAGTTCCGTATTAGCATCTATCAGCCGATATCTGCGCATGTCCACTAGAAGGTAAAAGTGGTGCAGAAAGTCTGAGCCCAGAATGGGATAAGGTAAATCCGCTACAGTAAATACCCACGCAAAGTCTCTGCGCAATTCCAAGTCCAAAGAACAAGAAATTTGACCGTACGTGGGAATAGGGGAGTGATTTACAGCTTGCAGTGAAATGAGTAACACTGGTGGTTTCTCAGTGAGGAGTTTCAGTGGCCAAATACTGCAGGCCCCTCCCATGTCAACCAAGCAACGTGCACGGGAGATGGAATCCGTAAGAAAGAGTGCACGATTGTGTAGCTTCAGTGAAGACTGTGTCGTACTCAGGTCTCCAGATATTAGTTTTCCTGGTTCATAAATGAACAGGTTTTTTTTCAGTTATGTGCGTGTGCGCCAAAGCGACTTTCATAAAAGTACAAGCCTGGTTTGTTTGAGTTGCGGCGTCGTCGAGATGGTGAACTACTTTGATACCGACGTCTGGGCGATTGTGACCTCCTTGCACCTAATCTTTTCACCTCTCTGGTAAGCTGCTCTATAGCGTCGAATACAGCCACAGACGTGGCCTGTTGTCTCATGTCTCTAGCCGTGGCAGAGAATGCAGAGACTTCAGCCTGCAGCTTAGGGTCAGACGCGCTGGTGGGAGTTTTCATCAAATCCATCACTATATCCGACAATGAAGCTATTACATCGACAGAGCTCATCTCCATCATTGGTGCCAAAATTGCTTTGACTTTTAGCGGCAGCCTTGAAAAGAAAAGCTGCTTTATGAGGGCACTAACAGCTGGGGCCTCTTCTGCCAGCTCTCTCATTCTACGGAGCAATTCACTGGGCATGCGATCCCCTAAAAGCTCATCATGTACCAACGTTTGGAAACATTTTTCCACTAAAAGTGATGTCTGGACCAGAACCTCCCGCTTAATGGTACTCATGTATTTGCAGAGGCATTTTTTTTTTTTAATTTGTAAAAGTTTTTTTTTTTCTTTTTATATAATGTGGGGGAGAAAAGAGTGGTTTCTTCTCTCCGTCAATTAAATTGACTTGTTGAAGTCTACTGTTGAATTATTCTATTCTTTTGGCGAAAGAAAAATGCTGGCTTCCATATTCGCACGTGTCGTCTCAAAGTCTCAGTGGCGTCTCAAAGTCTAGTAGACTAAAATGACTACAAGTTAATTTAAATTAAAAAGTTTTTCCTTTCTTTTTTCATAATGCCATATAACATAGTATTTTAAAGTCTTTCTCTTTCAACAAATATTTTTTCAGTGAAAAAGTTTGGTTTTGGAAGAAAAGGGTTTCGTTCGTCAATTTCCTAGATGCGACAAATGTTTTTACCGAGAATAAGATTTAGTCATTTCTCCGGTGCGACAAGTGTTGTTTTAAAATTTTTTAAAGTTTTTTTTTAATATTTTCATTGAAAAAGGTATTTCCAAGTATTTATCTTTCAAGAACTTTTTCAGTTAAAAAATACTTTATAGAAGAAAAAGGTTTTTGTCATTTCTTTTTTTTACGTGGCACGTGCTTTTGAAAAGAGAAATAAGATAAAAGGAGTTTCAATATATATATATATATATATATATATATATATATATATATATATATATATATATATATATATATATAGATTTAGATTTTTCACTTATAAAATAGATCATTCAGTGAAGACCGGGGTTGTTCCAATAAAAAACAAGCTCGATGATACTCGATTACAGAGTACAGAGCATTTATATGTGATTTTATGAAGGCTTACCAAAGCATTCCTTTCAAGACACCAATGATCACCATTAAAGATATTTTTTCTTACAAATACTATTTATTCAAATTAAATGTTTTTTCCTACACGTGTTTCACTACCAAGCAGTTACTTGCTTGGCAGATCATCAGGGAAATTAAATGTCTGGAATACTGGTTTCAACTGCCGACAAAACACAATGTGGCGTTGTAATAGTTGAGGTCACTTAAGAAAAGAAGAGGAAAAAAATAAAAATAAAAGTCAAACTTAAAAAGCAAGGAAGAACAACGATAAGAAAAGAAAGTCCTAGAAAAGTCTTAGAAAAGTAGCTTGGCTTGGTGGAAGAAATAATGCACAAGCTACTTTTCTAAGACTTTTCTAGGACTTTCTTTTCTTATCGTTGTTCTTCCTTGCTTTTTAAGTTTGACTTTTATTTTTATTTTTTTCCTCTTCTTTTCTTAAGTGACCTCAACTATTACAACGCCACATTGTGTTTTGTCGGCAGTTGAAACCAGTATTCCAGACATTTAATTTCCCTGATGATCTGCCAAGCAAGTAACTGCTTGGTAGTGAAACACGTGTAGGAAAAAACATTTAATTTGAATAAATAGTATTTGTAAGAAAAAATATCTTTAATGGTGATCATTGGTGTCTTGAAAAGAATGCTTTGGTAAGCCTTCATAAAATCACATATATATATATATATATATATATATATATATATATATATATATATATATATATATATATAAAAGGAAATTGTATTCCATTCTTGTTTTCTCTTCTCATTTATTTTTGTTCATCTGTTCCACCTTCCGGTACCTATATCACATTGCTCCTGCCTCGGATTACAAACTTACACTTATATATATATATATTCGGTGTTTAAAAGAAATGTCCTTTTTTTTTAAATTTTGCTTTCCTTAGCTTTTAAAGAGAAACAAAAAGTATTTCGGAAGCTTCCGAGTTCAAAAATGTGTTTTCTTTCTTTCTTTTTTTTTCCTGGTCGCCACTTTTACAAGAGTTACGAACCCTTTCGCTACTGAAATTAGTTTACGAAGGCTTTTATAATTTTTTTTTTTATTCAGTTTCATGCTGTTTTTTCAGTCGGGAGTCACGATTGTTTAGAAAGTGGACGTTGTTAGGTTTAAGACACAGAAATGAATTAATAAAACCTCTAAATATAGACGGTCAAGACTATTGAGTGGGTGAGGCCTTCAGGGGGCGGGATATGAAACCCAATGGAGCAAGGTTGGACTAGCACATTTTTGGTTGAGGGAGAGAGGTAGTACAAAGACCTATATATTAGGTTCTGCTTTTCTCCATTCAGTGCGAACATTGGCAGTGGCCAACAGGGTGAACAGTGGCAGCGGCCGCCGGCGCTGTTATAATTGTGGTACTCGGACACTGAACGTTACATATACGTAATTCAGCCACGAATGTAAGAATGTGAAAAGGTTGAAAACCCGATGAAAGGAAAACAACCCGTACTCCATAAAAATGAATAACACATCGTATCACAAATTATAATCATATATTTGTATAAAACAACCAAGACAAATTAACAATACATAACAAGTATTTATTTTTTCAAAAGATCAACTAATATTCTTTCCGCACAAACAGAGTTCTTTATAAGAGGCTGGTTTTTGTTATTCAGAGAAAGTTGATCAATCAGGATAAGAATTAAAAGTCCAAATATAGCAATTAAGAAGGCTTATAGCCTTTATGGAAAATGAAAATAGGAAAGTCTTTTTCCTTACGTAATTCGAGGAAAACAAATGAGAAATCCTTCTCCTCCCACGGGAGATCGAGATATGAAGGTAAATGTGTTAAAATCGCGGGGAACGATTGAATGAGATCATTAAACACGACAATATATAACAATATGAAAGTTCAATTTAGGACGAATTAATATGGTATTTTTTTTTGTCCTTATGTCATAAACACATACCTTTTTGGTTTGACGGCGGAGGGAAGGATATTTTAACAGAATTTTAGATTCTGTGGTCCATTCTTAACAAGCTGTTTTTAGGGTCCCAAGATATACGTAATTTCGACTTCGGAGAGGTAATATGATTGACTGGTCTGTCGTAGTCAATTTTGTTCGACCAGGTTTTTTTCTTTTGGTGTCCGGTAGACAGCAGTATTAAACGTCGCTGTATTTCTTAGCCGTTAATTTTCAAATTCCACTTTTCCTATTTTTGATTTTGTGTGCAGGGATAAATTGTTCGATATGACAGCTGGGTGAGCTGCCAATCTCCTAGACGTCCGCTCTCAACGCTGCTCCACGACCTTCTCCCTGAGTTTCTTCTCGCCTCGATTTTCCTGCTCTCCTGGCCTCTCCTCTGCATAGCAACAGTATTCTCCCATTTGATTGGTTGAATCCTCTGCCCCCCGTAAATGCATGGGCTGAATTATGAAAGCCTGTCTGTCGAACTTCCTGTTGACCCCCTTTGACATGGTGTTGCCCGCCTGCACCCCTTTTCCCTATGCGTAGGGAAACATGTGCCAACAAGTCCCCTGTTCCTTTTTTATGCTTTATGGGGCAAAATATGTGGATATAACACAGGCCCCCCCCTCCCCAGATTTTGGATCATGAATGCATCAGTTACCATTATCTGTCCGCTGGGTACGCCTTCGAAGATGGGTTTGGCATTATGAAATCCTGAAAGCGGGATGGGATCTGTCCCCTAGTAGAGCGATTTGGCAATGCCCTTGCCTACTGCATCGCCTGACCTGTCTGGATGAATGCGTCCTTCTGGTGGATTATGTGTACTTCATGTGGTTGACTCTTACTAATGGTCTGGTTATCCATTAAAGGTGGTGGAACATCGTAATTCGAATGGTCGGGTCATGGAACTATGCGACGTACATGGGCTCGGTGGACCCATTCTTGAACTCCCTTGTCATCCTGTACAAGCAAGAACGGAATCGTTTGACTTCACCACCACAAACGTCCCTATCCATGGCAAATGAGAATTGTGTGCCACTGCCAATCTCAGTCGATCTAGCAAGATTGTATCACCAGGCTGTATGGGGTCTTTAAATTGCAAGTAACTCAGACGACTGTCGAATCTGTGATCAGCCTCATTGCTTGCTAGTGCTACCCTGTTGTGCACCTGCCTCAATAATGCATTTATTTGCATTCCATATGCCGTGGGGCTGTTCCCAGTAGTGCCCCTGTCGTTGATCCGAGGCAGTCCCATGTTCGGGTTTCTACCCGTGATAACATAATGTGGGGATACCCCCGTCGCGCTGCTGATGGTAGCATTCATTGATGATACGATCGATTCTAGAATGTCGGTCCACTCGTATCGCCGGTCTTCACATAACATGAATATAGCGTTTTTGAGAGTGCGGTGCTGCCTCTCAATGTTTCCTGAGCTCTGGGGGTGCCACGGGCTGTGCAGTGCAGTTCCTGATCGAGATAAATTCGCAGAACAATCTGTACACCTCACTTGTGAAATGTGTGCCTCGGTCGGATGAAATTATACACGTTATTTCCCAGTGTCGCAGTAAAAAACTGTATAGACCTCTCGCTGCATCCAGGGCGCGGTCCCTTGCGCATGGTATTGCAGTCAGGTGGCGACTGAAACTGTCGAGAATTGTCAAAATATACCGCTTGCCCTTGGACGAAGGCATCTCCATGAAATCAGTATACATAACCTGGAAAGGTCTTTTGCCTCTTTTACAGTGGCCAGGACGAGTGTGACCCTGACGACCGTAGTTCCCCTTCTGTTTGGTGCAGGTCATACATGACTCAACATACGCCTGTATGTCTCTGTTCTTGTATTCCCACCAGAAATCTTTTAGATGGTCTCGCATGCGCGATATTCCTGAATGGTTAATAGAGTCATGGGCCTGGATCAGATATGCACTTCTTGCTCGGTAAGGCACCACCAACTTAGGCGTCATGTTACTATCCCGTATCATGAGAACTGATGTGCCAGGCTCCAGGTAGAATTTGCTGATATGCTTCATAAACATGTTGGCTGTATGGTCCTGTCCATCAATCTTGAAGTTGCTGTCCAACTTCCCGTTGTGCAGAGACTTAATAATGCTCGCCAGTGTGTCGTCCACTGACTGCTCTGCTGCTATGTTGACTCGATCATATAGGTTGTCGGCCGCCGTGTCAACTTCGGAGCTAACTGCCAAAAATGCTTTGGTAAAATTCTTACATGCCTCCGTGTTCTGTCATGTATGGTTGACTCGCATGAGCTGTGCATTATCAATGTCCTCCTTGCACCAAGATGGTTCGTATACATGTAGTCCTGTATCCCGTAGTCTGAATGTCCGTCTAGCTGGTGAGCTGTCCGGCATGGATTTGGTCTTGTCGGCATCTCGGCTTCTGCTAAGCATGTCGGCCCACACGTTCGTTTCACCCTGAATGTATTCAAGGATGAACCTATAGGATGAGATTTCCTCCTGCCGTTGTTGAACTCTCTTTGATCGAGGTATATCAGGGATTTATGGTCTGTAAAGATAATGAACCTGCGACCGTGTAAGAAGTAATCGTACTTCAGAATCGCCCATTTTATGGCGAATGCCTCTCTTTCTGTTGTCGACCAATTCTTTTCTGTGGCATTGAAGTTGTGTGATGCAGTGGCAATTATTTTCTTCTTGCCGTCAGGTGCTTCTTGCATTAATATTGCCCCACACGCCGTGTTGCTGCCATCTGTCGTAAGTGTGAACAGATTCGTAAAGGAAAGATATGACGGGTGGTGAGGATAATCGCTTTTTGATTTTCTCAAATGCACAGTCAGCGTCCTTTGTCCAACCAAATTTTATCTTTTCCCTGTGAATATGTGGCCTGCTGAGATAAGGTTGAATGCGAGACGAGTGTATTGGTAACATCTATCGCCCCAGGTGAAGGCGGTTTTGTGTCTGTCGCATTCCTCAATTTCAATTTGCCAGTAGCCGCTCTTCAGGTCTAGACTAGCAAAATATTTGTTTCCTTCCCCTATTTTGTGGAAGAGCTGGTCCATTAGGGGTATTAGGTAAGGGTCCTGGTCCTTTAGAACTGTATTTAAAGTGCGTTTAAAGTTCGCCACTACTCTGACCGTGCCGTTTTTTTTCTGATTGCAAAAACGGGACTATTGAAGCCTTTCAGGTCCCTGCACGGCTCAACTATGCCTTCCGACAGCATTCGTTGGATCTCCGCATTGACGTCTGCTTCCATTGCCTGAGCTATCGGATGTTGCTTTTGGTATTTTTATGCGCCAGTCGTTGGAATTCGCACCGGCCTGATGAATGTGCCCTTCTCGGACCCTTCCGTGCCTATACTGTCCCGAAAATCCATTAACAGGTCCGCAACCCGTTCCAGTTCCTCCGTATTTGAATATTGTGGCAGCTGTACATTCAAATGTTCTTTCAGCCATTTCCGGTTCCGAGGCAACGAAGCATCAATTGTTGGAGATATCACTGTAATTGTGGCAGTATGATGACGAGTTGTTTCCCTTGGCTCGTCTGCTACAAGCAACGCCTTGTGAGTTATCTGCCCCTTTTTCGTAATGCGAGTAAATTATATATTGCTTTCAGCATTGTTGATGCTATACTCTGCCACAGACTCGTGTCTCAAAATGTCTTGACCCAACAATATCGGTATATCAATAGAAACAAGGAAAACCTTTACCTCCTCAAACTTTGAGGATCCGGCATCGCCTATGGTAATGTCGCTCGTATATTTCCATTGATGCCCGCTATGTCCACTGACGATGTCGTCATATGTTTCTTTAACTCGCCAGGGATAAGGTGACTGGGTATGATCGTTACCGAACACTCTGAGTCGATCATTGCTACTGCATGAATTGTATATCCTTGGATGTCGACTGCTACTTTCGTGAATGGGGAACCTGGTCCCCTATCCTGCTGAACGTTGTAGAAGTGATGTTTTTCTTTGATAATACTAGGTGTGGATCGGAGCATCACATCTTGTCCGCGCCGTGGAAAAATCCTCTTCCTCTGAATGAGTATGGGTGTTCACTCGATCCTTGTCCCTCGCTATGGCGGTGTGAGCCTGGTATCTACCATGACTGGGTGTTTCACTAGCTGCTGGCGCCTCTGTATCGTACATCCTATTTGGGGCATTTGGCTGTCGATATTTGACCATTGTGCTGTTCTGTGGGTATGCCTGCCTTTTATTTTGCTGTGATAGCTTTTTCTTGGCTTCGGCTAGTTTGGGCATTGTGTCCCCTCTGTACCTTGGTCTGGGTTTAGTATGTCCGTTCTGGGGGCTTCTGTGCTGACGCCATTTTTGTGCCACGTAAGCTACCGGCTTCGCCACCGGAGAAGAATTTAACTGAATGCCTCTGTCCAGATACTTTTGAGCCTCATTTGCTATGCCTCCAGCAGTGTAGTGTCTGTCCATAGTTTTCACTACATGTGGGAAAACATTCGGTGCCCACAACTTCACCTCTTCGCTCATTAACATGGCACCCATCAATGAAAAAACCGTGTCCGCCAACATTTCGGTCTGCTTATCTTTTTTATATTTTCTTTTATGTGGACTGCCGCCTCCCTCACTGTGCTTTCTAGTCTTCCCGTGAAATTGGTCAGCCTTTCGCCCTCCTTATGCTGAAGGTCCCACGGAAGGCTCAAGTGCTGAAAATTTGACATGTGGCTACCGTGTGCCAACAACAGGTAAGCCTTTAGCTGATCGAATGATGTTGTCTCATGTGCTCAGTCTTCCATCTGCTCGAATATTCCCTCGTTAAGCAACTGCTTAGCCACTTTTAAAAATTCCTCCTCCAATTTGGGGTATTCTTGACGCTCCGGTCGTACGTGAATAGCATAGGCCTTGTTAAGGTAAGTGATGAACTTGTTCACGTCGACACCCGGCTGGGACGGGCGAATTTGACGCATGGAATCGCGCAACGACTGTTGCTTTAAAAGCAAATTATAATCAGCTTGATGACTGGACTGCGTTGGCGTCGGGGTCACCGACTTTATTGCTATTAGCAAATTGTTTAAATCCTCCGCCATTTATTTTATCACGGAGTCTGACGCTTGTGTTGACTCCTTCCTGAGCCTAAATAGTTCAGCTTTCTGGTCTTTAATAAGACTCAGTAACTGTTCTTCAGTGAGTCCGGAGTAATCCATCTTTGTGGCATTTAATTATTATTTTGTTTGTCTCGTTGCTTGACGAGTTAAAAGTTCACAGCTTCTACTTAATATACATTTTTTATTTTAATTTTTTAATTTTATTTTTATTTTTTTTTTTTATTTTTGTTTATTCTCGGAAACCAGCTTTATGACACCAAGGTTCTTCACGCGTTCCTGCGCGGGTACGTTGCTCTTTTGTGAAGAGACCGTTACTTCTGACACAAATGTTATAAATTGTGGTATCAGGACACTGAACGTTACATATACGTAATTCAGCCACGAATGTAAAAATGTGAAAAGGTTGAAAACCCGATTAAAAGAAAACAATCCATACTCCATAAAAATGAATAACACATCGTATCACAAATTATAATCATATATTTGTATAAACAACCAAGACAAATTAACAATACATAACAAGTATTTATTTTTCAAAAAGATCAACTAATATTCTTTCCGTACAGACGGAGTTCTTTGTAAGAGGCTCGTTTTAGTTATTCCGAGAAAGTTGATCAGTCAGGATAAGAATTAAAAGTTCAAATATAGCAATTAAGAAGACTTATAGCCTTTATGGAAAATGAAAATAGGAAAGTCTTTTTCCTTACGTAATTCGAGGAAAACAAATGAGAAATCCTTCTCCCACGGGAGATCGAGATATGAAGGTAAATGTGTTAAAATCGCGGGGAACGATTGAATGAGATCATTAAACACGACAATATATAACAATATGAAAGTTCAATTTTAGGACGAATTAATATGGTATTTGTTGTTTTTTGTCCTTATGTCATAAACACATACCTTTTTGGTTTGACAGCAGAGGGAAGGATACTTTAACAGAATTTTAGATTCTGTGGTCCGTTCTTAACGAGCTGTTTTTAGTGTCCCGAGATATACGTAATTTCGACTTCAGAGAGGTAATATGATTGACTGGTCTGTCGTAGTCAATTTTCTTGGACCAGGTTTTTTTCTTTTGGTGTCTGGTAGACAGCAGTATTAAACGTCGCTGTATTTCTTAGCCATTAATTTTCAAATTCCACTTTTCCTATTTTTGATTTTGTGTGCGGGGATAAACTATTCGATATGACAGCTGGATGAGCTGCCAATCTCCTAGACGTCCGCTCTCAACGCTGCTCCACGACCTTCTCCCTGAGTTTCTTCTCGCCTCCTGGCCTCTTCTTTGCATAGCAACAGTATTCTCCGATTTGATTGGTTGAATCCTCCGCCCCCGCAAATGCATGGGCTGAATTATGACAACCTGTCTGTTGAACTTCCTGTTAGCCCCTTTGACATGGTGTTGCCGCCTGCACCCCTTTTCCCTATGCGTAGGGGAACATGTGGCAACAAGTCCCCTGTTCCTTTTTTATGCTTTATGGGGCAAAATATGTGGATATAACACAGCCATCCCCTATTCAGGGACGTAAAGAAAAAGAAGGTGAACATTGGCATCACCATTCCCTGTTCAGTGATGAACGGTGGCGGCCGCCATTCCCCGGCGAACAGGGCCGGTGGCCAGTACGGCGAACATCGACAGACTCTCTTACGAGTCAGACATTTCAAATTCATTTTTTTTACTTACAGTAACATACTCTCTTACGAGTCAGATATTTCAGATACAGTTTCTACTAGCAGTGGTGTATTGACGCATGGACGGCGACACCGGGGGGGGGGGGGCAGGGAGGCAGGGGGCAGGGGGCAGGGGGGGCAGGGGGGGCAGAATGGGGGGCTCAAGCCCCCCACTTTTTGACTTTGCCCCCCTCACTTTACGGTCATCAGTAATGAAGTTATATATGCATGTTTTTAACCGGGCCTTCCCACTTTTTAGGAGAGCCCCTCCCCCACTTTTATAACTGTCCCGCTGGTCCTGTTGACGGACTCACTTGCGAGTCATATGTTTCAGCTACAGTTTTTCTACTTGTAGTGGTGTATCGACGGACTCTCTTACGAGTGAAATAGTTGAACTACAGTTTTTCCACTTACAGTAGTGGACATGGACAGACTTTTATGACGCTGAAGGAACTTCGACACTGAAGCGTTCATTCGGATTCACACGTCAACCCTTCAACGAGATCGACAGATTCTCTTGTGAGTGGGTGGCCATTTGCACGACATAGACAGACTCTGTTACGGGTTGGCATCAACAGTACAAATTTGCTCCAACCAGAAACTCCATTTTTTACTAGACCCTGTTGGGTGGATCGCTGAAGGAGCAATTCTTTAAGCAAGACCTTTCCCCTTCCGACTACCGTCTCAGCCCCCTTCAGGGTACATCCGGGAGGAAGATATTGCATATATTTTTTATATTTCAAATATTTTCTACTTTTGGGGAAAACACCCCAACAATAACAACGACAAAAAGGGTTTGTAAAGAAGGGTTACCTATACCGTTTGGTATAGGTAGAAAGAAACTTGGACAGTGTCCGAGAGAGGAAAAGGAAATTAAGAGTTCTTAAGGCTGACTGAGGTCTGTCAGCAACTATCTTCAGGCGAAGATAGTATTTTGCTGTGAGCGTCCATTGGACAGGGGCAGGAGATAGAGAGAGTGCAAGAAGTGTTTCCTCGTTGCTTGCCGGGGTCTCTCTGGGAACCGCCTGTGATTCCCAAAGGGGCTGAAGTAGTTCTTCAACCGACAGAAGGAATCAATGCGCCCTGCAGGCTGATTGGTCAGTGTGTGACCAGCTCACTCAATGGGGACATTTTTCGGAGAGAGAAAATAGGTATGATTATGACCGCTACAACTACATCTCGCTCCTAACCAAAAGGCCTTTTACATTGTTGTTGTTTTTAATAAGTTTGTTTATTTACTTAATCATCGTCGTCGCTGTTCGATGGATTTAAAGAACAAATGTTCGCAGTCGTTGTCAGAAGGAGAAGTATACTTAAAGATAATTTGAACTTTTAGGATGGTTTTAGTGCAGCGATCAGGAAAGAAGAGATTAGTAGCTAATCTGCCATTAAGTTAATCCTCGTGGCTGACGCATTAGGAAAAATAGTTCATTTTTTTTCTATTTGTATCATTGATTAAAAAAGAAAAACGACATGTCATATTGTCATTGAATATTTAAAAAATAAAATAGATACGATATCGGGTTAAAAAAACAAAAAAAAACGAACCCCCAACCACAAACAAATAATAGTTTATAGTATTAAAAAAAAAAAAAAAAAATCTTTTTCGTATACATAAGCTTTTTATAAGCTAAAAATACGCGACGTTATTTAACGTGAGATTTGTAGACAATCATTCATCAGTTGTTGTTGTGAGAGAGAGAGAGAGAGAGAGAGAGAGCGCGCGCGAGAGAGAAAGTGAGAGATCTTGCGTAACTACTACTTCTACTGTTTGTCAAGGGGGACTTCATTGGATATAATACTCCCTTATTAATACTAGAAATCTAGTTTAAATTGAAATTGAAATATTACAAGACTTCCTTATTTTTCTTTTTAACTTTCTAGATTTAAAAAACAAATGTTTAAGAAGCAACAACTCCCAGAGAGACTACAAACGATGGGCACCGAAAGTATTGAAACGATTTTCCTCTTCGTGCCAAACCTCATTGGTAAGTAAATAGCAACAATTTTCTCTCAATATAAATATTAAATAATATTATTGAAGTAAATAATACATCTTAATGTGATCCTACTAACTATATTGTGTTTAAAGATTTAGATTTTCTTTAGATGGCGATTGAGAATTTGATGTTTGGACTACAGTTCTTGTCTTGCTTGTTATATTCACAACGTTTCGGCCGATGTAACTTCCGGCCTTTTTCAGGTGCAGCTTTATGTAGAATTTGAGAACCTTTCTGGCTATTTATTCAGATTAGGACCCACGCTAACCAACACCAAGTCGATTTTTAGCTTGGGTCCTCATCTGGAAACCCGTTTCTAGTCGAACTTTTGAATCTTTGTGTCCATATTTACTTGCCTCCCCAAAAGGGCAGAGTTAGACACAAGGTTGGTTTTTGATGTGGGGAAAATCCATCTCTCCCCCCCCCCATAAGGGGTACTCTAGATTGGAACAAAAATTAAAATTTACTCAGTCTATAAGGATTTCTCCTTCACTGTCTGAGAACAGAATAAACTCGAACCTGTACGGAATTTTGAATTGAACCCTTTCTTTGACCCATAAGGGTAGATTGTTCTCATTCTGTGTTAATTTATGTTATTCTTACTTATTAGCAAGCCTGTGGTAAAGCTGGCGCCTTCGACCGTCAGAAGACTGTCCACTTAGAACTGGTTGCTAACCAACGGCTTTAACCATTAGGCCATACGTCACCGTGGTTTCAGTTCAACATTTCTGTCCAGATTCCCAAAGTCTGACTAGAAGGTTCTCACGCCCGACATAAAATGCACCTGAATAACGTTGGTGGTTACATCGGCCAAAACGTTGTTAAACCAATAGTAGTCCGAATAATGCATATGTAGTATTTTTGTTGGTGCTTCTACACAATACGAATCAAACTAAAGCGACTTTGTCGAATTAAATTTAAAACTTAGGTTAGGGTTAGGTTATGGTAAAAATAAAACACAGTTTGGATTCTATTGTGTAGAAGTACCTTTTTATGTATTTTTGCCGTTTTACAAAAATAAACTATGTTGTACTTTTTGCGTAATTTCAATTCCTATATTTTATTAAACAAACAAATAAACAAAAAATCTGGATACGCACCAAAAAAACGTGATTACGGATTTTTAAACTACACGGAATTAAATTATGAATGTTTGCTTTAAATTAATGTGTTTAATTTTATTAAACCAGTCGTCACCGTAATCAACTTCATAATTCCATATTGTTTATTAAAAAGAAAAAAAGAATGTATTTTTCTTCAATGTTTTTATCTTCATAAATTATAAATATAACAAATGTTTATTTTTCTTATATAATGCCAGTTTTGTTTGATATATCAGGCGTTGGAAATCTTGTTACTTTTTAAAATTTTATTTTGTAAAAAATTATTTATTTTTTTAAATGGGATTTTTAGATTTGAATTTAATTATATGGGTATATTTTGTTAATTAAATTATCAATCGAACCACATTGTTATAAAACTATAACTTATTGTTGTCTATAAAGAACGTCCAATCTAT
Organism: Sepiola atlantica; assembly: GCA_963556195.1. NCBI lineage: Eukaryota > Metazoa > Mollusca > Cephalopoda > Sepiida > Sepiolidae > Sepiola > Sepiola atlantica. The sequence goes on along the minus strand of OY744550.1, from coordinate 13,256,461 downwards.
TAAGATTACTAAGAATTTTAAAACCCGTATAAATAACTTTGTATTCAACAGTTTAAAGGCTTCCAAATTCCTCTGTCATTTCGAAGGGTCACGATGTAATTTATTCAATTCTATTTATTATTTTTCCAGGTATTAACAAAAGATTAAAATGGCTGACTTGTTTACGAAGAAACAGAAATGCATTCTGTGGAGTTTAATTTCGTGATTATTTTTGAAATAGGATTTTTAAAAAGTTCATTTTAGTACTTTACTCTGTTGCAATTTTATTTCAATGGATAAAAACGTGTAATTAATAGCAAAAGTTACGTCGACACGAGAAATGGTTACACAATTTTATTAATATAGAGATGACAATTCCTTCGAATAATAAATATTTTTTTTTTTTTTTAGATGTCAAACATTTCTTGTCGGACCATAAATTTTTTTTTTTTTAAAACGTTCAGTAGTTTTCATTAAACTGAATTTAATGTTAAAAAAATAAGCTAATTTTGTTAATTAATTTTCTTTTTAATCAGAAAAAAGGGTTATAATTTTATTTATTTATATATATATATTATTCAATTACGCGGAAGGTTTATTTGTTTTTGTAAATTGTTGCATTTCACGCGGACAGTGTTTGTTGTTTTGCTTTCTTTTTAAATTAGTTTTTTTATTCTTTTATTTCGACGTGGTTTGTTGTAGCCTTCATGTCTTGCTCTCCGAAAGTCACGGTATGGGGTTCGCCTTCAACAGTTTTAAATATTTGGGGAAAAAGTGTACAATGTAGATATTATTTGGGATAGCATGTCCGCATGAAATTAATTAACAAAAACAAAAATGTCCGTGTGACTGAACCCCCCCCCAAAAAAATAAAACAAGTTTTTAAAAAAATTACACTAGAAAACAACAAATAAACAAAGCAACTATTCGAGAAAAAAATACAATAAAACAATGTATCGATAACAAATAAATATATAAATAAAACGCAATGTAAATAAATCAGGAAGTGTTTTTTCTTCTGATTTTCGTTTTCCGTTTCCGGAATCATTTTCATTTTCATGTGACTGATCTATATAAGCACCACAAATTAATTTGACTTTGTCGATTTAAGAATGCATTTAATAAATCTAATGTGAACGAGAAACTTAGTAAAAAAATAAATAAATAAATAAACGTAGTAACATAAAAACACATTTATTAAGACAAATCATTTTGTGGGTGTCGCAATGGCTTAAGAAGACTTCTGCGACCTGGCTTCTCTGCTAAAAGACGACGTCCATGAAAAGGCACACCTGATGAAAGCAGTTTAATGAAATATAAACAATATCAAATTTGATTTCGCCTCAAATATATTTTAAGTTTACCAAGAAGAAGTGTATGTTATTCAAGCTTAGACTTCTTTTAAAAAACACACACACACACACTTTGTAAATAAAAGCGTCATATATCTCGAAAGAATAATGCTAAAAAATGGCCGCCATGTGTCTATCGTGACACTTTTCTTTGCATGCTTCTAAACCAAAGGAAAACAACATGCGTCCTTGACGAATAAAATAACCATGTGTGTGTTTTTGATAGTCTATTGATACCTGCGGTTTCACAGAACCACTGAAAATTCAGTCGATGCTATGACTAGAGTTTGCGATAACATTGACTATAGAACAGATCCATGCTACTATTTGGCTAAGATCAAAGTTCCGATGGATACTGCACCCCATAGACTGGTATTGTCTTGGCCTTCGGGGCTTGATTTACGCCGGTCTATGGGTCTGTCCTGTGCGGTTCTAGAAGGTCCACCCTCCCAGGCTTCGCCTCCCCTCTTTGGGGAGGAGTAAGTTTATTGCTTACTGTCTGAGGCGCCCCTACCGGGGAATGTCGACGGGGCTGCCCAGGCAATTTTTAAACTCCATTTTCCCGATCCGACCTTGGGTCACATCTTACTTGTGGGAGTAAGATAAAAAAAAAAAACTGGCCTTGTGCCTAACTCCTGGAGAGGAGTAAATCAATACTAGTTATCTTGAAACCTACGGGCTGAATTTACAGTATTTCCGTGAAACTGCAGTATTGATGGACGATCAAACTAATGTTGAACGGTTTGGTCGTCTGCAGGATGACCAAAGCTTTTGGCAGCCCGTTCCATTATTACGTCACTCCAGCTACATATATCTCCAAAACCCTAACAGTTTGTGAACAGACAGGAATTACAACTTTACACATATAGATTTGTGCCGCTACACTAAAGAACAACAGTATTTTTTGGACTGTGAACCTAAGTAAAATAAACTTCATATTGTATTTAATTTCTACTTTCAGTTTTAGCTTGTGTTGCAGTGTGGTCTTAAATTATCGTTAATGACTGTAGATATAACACCTTATTTTTTATTGGAACTCTTCCAAACCGTAAAAGATATCCAATGTCATGAGATTATTTAAATATGCACCTTTGTGTTGGAAAATCTATATATTAATACGATAGCGTGTGTGTTCGTGTGTCACGCTTACATCAAAAGCATTCAAGTCACCTAATTTTCGTAATATTTTCAAGTATTTCCCTTTGGCGCAACGATTAGCGACGTAGGATTTTGATGTCGGTGTTTGACGTCGGCCCGACTGGTTTATTGTTCGATCCCAATCAACTTCTAAGATTTTTTTAAAAGTATTTACAAAAAAATAAGGCATAACATTTTTTGGTCCTTCTGTATTGCAGGGCCGAAAAAATAATTTTTCCTTTCATTTACGTATTTTTTCTATTTTTTAAACTTTTTGTGATGCTTAATTTATTTCAATAAATCTTTTAAATTTTTATTGGTACCGAATACCATAAAGCGTTTTGATTGGTTGATTCCTAAATAATCCTCTTACGTATATTTTTTTTTACTTTACTTTAAGTTAATTAAAATTCATAACAGTAAAATCCCTTTGAAGATAAATCCTTGGGGAACACTTTGAATTATCTCCCCCTGTCATTTGACTCTTCAAAATAACTGAATATGGTGATGATGATGATGATGCTGAATAATCTCATCGTTACTGTCACAACATTTTAGTCAATGATGTCACATCTGACCGTCTGGCGTTGCTTCTTTTCAAACTTGAGAATCCTTGTTCCCACATGGGCACGTACCGCAATGGTTGAAAGGTGTTGTTTAACAATCAGTTCTAAATGAGCCTTCTGGAAGTTAAAGGTTCAATCCTTATTACATAACGGAAAAAGACTGATACGTTATTGAGAATATCCATGTATACTACTGCTTCAATTGGTTCTCTATTTTTAGACTGGGCCAGTGTTCAGGAGAGCTATAGAATATTACAGATTATAGATAACTAAAAAAGTCTGATTTTCATAAATAAATTTGTAGCGTAATAACAGCTCTTTCTGGGAATATTAATCTTATTTTTAGAAAAAAATTGTCCATGTACCATTTTCACATGGCCTCAAAATTTTCTTCAAAATTAGTCTAATTTAAAAGGGTTCAGTAGTAGTAGTAGTAGTGAGAAGGGGGCTCTGCAGTATATCCCTTTGATGTCCCCTGTCAAAGTTACACCATTACCCCTTCACTACTACGTGCTTAAATGTCAAGTCCGAGGTCTTTAATATGTGTGCACCACAGGAAATACTTGCTTACATGATGTCGCTGTAATGCAAAGACAAACGCTTGTTTTGTGTTCACCGTAGGGATATCATTTTACTAGTGTTACCAATAGTTCAAGTTGTCAATTTTCTCTCTTCTAAGTTCTAGTAACAAACTGTTTTGTAGTGGCAATTGTTGTTGATTTACCTAAACTTACCACAAAAGCTGTATAGAAGAGTTGAACTGAAAATCGTACACCTTTCATAAACAGGGACTGAATCATTGTTTTTTATCACTTGTTTAAAATTCACTTTTCTTTTGTGATTATTTGAATAAGTGAAGGAGTAGTTTCTTTGTTCCAAATTGTCTCCCCTTGGGTGGGAAACTCTTTTTGGCAAGAGTTCAGCTTATAATGCCACAACTCTCAGAGAAACTAGTATTAAATAGAAGTTGTGACAAATGCTGTTTGTCTAGCGAGTAAGATATGCACTCTGTTAAGCTGGACTTATATGTTTTAAAGTATAAGATTTGTTTTTTCTATCGCAAATGCAGCTAGCTAGTTTTTACAGTTAATAAGGGAAAATGACTTGAGTTAGTGTTTTCCTGCAAAAATGGATGATATGTTTATAATATTACAAAATCATAATCCTGATTTTTTTTTTTTTTTTTTTTTTTTTTTTTTTAATATAGTAAGGATAGTCATTTAAAAAAAAAAATTTTTTTTTTTGTTTCAGCCAAAATTCTCATCTCTGGTTTTGTTTAAATAATCAATTTTCTTGTAAGGAGAAGAGTGTGTGTGGGGAAGTAAATAGTTTATCTTTGCTGAAATATCCAACTGATATGAAAATAAAACTTATATTACTACCCAGTGTCAGATTAATATAATGGCAGATGTCTCGGTCGCCAAAGTTCTTCTGCTTTCAGAGGCTAGATCTGCAAGGGAAAAAAATACTTTCACCTGTGGGATTCGTGTCTGAAAAGTAAACATGTTTTTATGATATGAAATCATGTGTGGATATTAGTGTTGGGATAATTAATCGGCATTGGAAAAAGCAGAAAATTTTGGGGTGTTGATATCGGAAAGATTTGTGCCTATTTTCCGATGTCAAAAATGATTCTTTTAATTGTTTGTCTTTGTTTAAAACAAAATTTTCGATTACCGGTACTAATGATTAAATGATAAATATTTATTATAAATTAGTAATAAAACTAAAATCTATACCATAACCCTATTCCCCCGCGCGCGCGCACACACACGCACACGCACACGCACACACGCGCACACACACACAAGTTTATTTTCACATTTGCTAAAATATATGCACATATTACATGAGTTTTTAAGGTAATCCGAAAATTAAAAAGAATAAACAACTCTATAGCTAAATATTTAGAGATTTAAAAATAGATCTGAATCGGTAATTGTATTGGAATCGTCCCATCACTAGTAGATAGTCATTTGTAATTGTACGTAATAATGCAGTATGCTCACATATCAGGTATTTTTTGTGGTTGCCGCATGATGTCACACAATCTGGCAGTGCATATGAAAAGCTTCTACAAAGTCGCAAAATTTTTGCATATCTGTTTCTATATTAAAAATATATTATTAAACTATTATTCAATTAAATGCAATAATAGTATTGACTCTTAATAGTTTCATCTGAAGCTGATAGTGAAGATGGCAACCATTTTTAAGTTAATGCTGATAACAAAGATGGCTTCCATCATAAAAAATATTCAGAGCAAGATAAATTACATTTGCAAAGAAATTCAATCGGCTTACAGTTTATTCCTAACAATATAGACCAACGTTAAAGAAAAGGAAATGGCTATTCAGAGTAAAATATTGATATTGTAGGATGAAAGCTATTGATGACAAACTTGAAGAAATAGACTACCTTCGTTTTATTATATAGAAGAAAATGATAGCCTAGTGAATATTTTGTTCACTTTTCAGCATTACTCAGAACTGACATTGCATCTCTCGTAGATCCCACAAAAGACATCTTGGAATCGCAATCCCATTTTCTGTAAATGGACAAAACTCTTAATTTGGAATCAGTTTTATTGCTTCCTTATGATAGCCATTTCTAGCACACTCTCTTTCGTGCTTGGTTGCTGAACATGACAACTAAGGCGAGGATGATATCCCAAAGTCTTTGATTATTTGGACTACTATTATCATCTTGGTTTTTATTTTCACAACGTTTCGGCCGATGTAACCTCCAAACTTCTTTAGGATCACCTTTTGAACTCGGGGAATCTTTATGTTAAACTCAGGAACCTATACGGAATTTCAAACTGAACGTTTTATTTAATCCACAGCGGTAGATTGTTCTCGTTCTGTCAACCATGACCAGGTCGAATTGTTAATAATTAAAAAAAAATCTTGCTTTGTATCCCCTGTAGTAAGGATTTAACCTTAAAGCCTGCATAGGCGTTGATAAACTAAGTGACAGTCATCTAGAGGTTAATGGTTCAATCCTCGCTACAGGCGATAATAACGAAGAATAGAATTTTAAAAATCACTTGACACTTCTACTCGGTCATGGATGACGGAATAAGAATAATCTACCCGCGTTGATTAAATAAAAGGTCCAGCTCAAAATTCCATATAGGTTCTCAAGTTCAATAATTAGATTTCAAAGTTCAAAAAGATGAACGTGAAGGTCAGAGGTTACATCGTCCGAAACGTTGTGAATATAACAAGGTGAGAACAGTAGTGCAAGTAATCTAGATAACACAAATTATCAATCCTCATCTAAAAGATTTCGAAACATAATATCCCAAAACATGTAAATAATATAATTAAATATGTTTAGAATCCCAAGGTCAAACATGTGTTTAAGATGACCTTTAAGTGATAATATAACGGGCCATATTGACTGACCTAATAATTTGACCAGTTTGATCATAGTCAGTAGAAAACCTAAAAGTCGACCTTGTGGATCAGTCTTGAATTGATTCCACGTGCCACGAGCAGTACGCTCTTGAACACCTTATACGTTTCAGTTTGTTGTGCACAAATTTATGATCTGAGCCATATTCCGCATGACTCGTACAGGTTTCCCTTGCGAGTGATAACATAGGCAACGATGCAACCATACGTTGACGTTGGGTGGATCCAAGTTGCTTTATGGGAGAAAGGGTCTCAAATGATGACATCAAATTCCATACAAAGCCGGAGAATATGGAAACCGTTCCTAATCACGTTCCCTATACCATACTTCCTGACTTAAAATGCACCAAACATTGATGTTGTTGTTTTTTTTGTCCTTTCCCTTTGTACAACTCGATTATGTTTTGTGAAACTACAAACAAAAACATTTTTCCTCTATAAAACAACCAAACCAAACCAAACATCATGAATAAATATTTGAAGATCTAAAGAACTTGAAGCATAAAAACTTTTACCAAAATGACCTGATTTGGCATTAAATAACCCAAAAAGGGTTGATATGCCGTAAAACAAAAACAACCAAACCATAACATACTTACCTAATGTGGTACATGTTTCATAGTTTTGTCCCACTCGGTCGTTGAAGTCACCTGACTAAAGATGTATCGTATTAGTCCTTAAGTTTACTTTGCGGGGGTGCACATGCAAAAGTATGTACAGTTCCTTATATGGTTATGTGTGACATTGATTCTTATGATTATGTGTCATAGAGCCGATATCTTCGATGCCATGTTACGTAAGACAGACAATTAAGTGTTTCTTTTTAGTCTTCAGTTATTCAGTTATCTTGACAATTATTTTCTGCTAATTTAAAGTGTGATCCTCCCTGGTATCGAAAAATGCGACCATGATACAACTCGAGTGAGCAGTTGCTTTGGCTAGCTCATACAAAGACGATGATCACACTTTTAAAATCGTGTTGAACAAAAAGAAAGAGAATTGCAGTGTTTTTATTTATATTGTGTAACGCTATACTTGTAAATGGATTGATTGATTTAAAAAAGGAGTGTGTGATTATAAAACATGAAAGAAGTTGAGAAATTGGGGGGGGGCATGACTTCCATATTGTCTGAAGTTTCCACTTATGAATTTGTGGCTCCATTCTTGTGAGGCTCATTGACCCTACCCATTAATAGTTCAGCGCTAGACGATTCATTACTTTTCTCATCATTTTCCATAGTTGTTGAATGGTACGCCTCCATAGCAGGGCAGAGATCACGTATGTGACATGTGATTCAATCAAGATAGATATCTGACTGACCCAGCCAGTCACTCGCCCCGTTATGATCTCCCACATCATATGGCTCGTCTATCTTCTCATCATCAAGTGACTGCACAAGGTCGATTCCTTTTACTCGAACCTGGTATGTGTAGATGGCATTCGCAATTGCAGTTGCTGGGAACACGCCATCTTTTGACGTAACATTGTATCAGTGTATTGCTTCTCCAATGGAGTATTTCTTCCTGGCCGCAATTCTTATGCGGTGTTCCCAGTTTGCAGAAGACAGACAGTAGTTGTTGAATAATACTTGCCGAGTATTGTCGTACAATTGATCACCGCAAAACAGGTCGGTCGACACTCAATGAGAGTAAGAAAGTGGTTGCCATTATAATGGATGATATCCATTCCTACTCTTTGTCATGCGTCACTTTTTTCCAGTCGTCCTTTTCGCCACCGTGCTGGTGTTGGGTCAATTGACTGACACATCTCGGAGTGCTTGATGATTAGTTTAACCTCTGATTTGGTCACTGATGGGTCTACGCGTCTCATGAAATGCAGATTCCTCTTGACGCTTGGATGCCCGCTCTGCACGTCGATGTCTTCTATCTGTTGCTGGCTCATTGCACTCACTGTAGCAACACATGTTTGACCAAGATGGTCAGAACCCACTTTTATGGCATCATACCATTTGCGAGGCACTCGTGTCAGCTAGTCGGCAAGGTTGCAGTATGACACGGTCAATGTTATGCTGACTACCAAGTCATACTCGGAAACTAGATTCTTTAAAGTGTCTAACCTTTGTCTTATAAGCATCTTGCTTGCTGCCTTGGTGCATATTCTAGCTTTCTTGGTCAGCATGTTGGACACCCAATGGTAGACACAAAGGGAGTCAGTATGTAGGTGCAACCTCCTTGCTTGCCACTATAGTGCTAGGTTAATGCCTTTCATCACAGCATCTGACTCAACCAGGTGGATGTGCTGAACATTATTCACAGGCCGCAACCAACAGGCATCCTTCAACTTTCTTCAACGGAACTCCCAACGCTAGTGAAATGGCGTCAACCCATACATTCATTTCTTCTACATTGACACACCACTGTCCTCGGGCCGGGTCCTCGTGCGTTGCTCTCTCAATACTTTCTGCAATCATTCGAGTGAGAAGGGTATCACTTGTTTGATTGTCCCACCTTTTGGTTACCGCAATCGCCCTGCATTTTATTATGGCCACTGCCATGCAAATTCAACCACACACCGGCAGGTGTCCCACGAGTTTTCCGCACAAGGAGAAAATTGTTCGCCTTGTGAGAACTTCAGGGATGTCGGAAATCACATTTAAAACTCTCAATTTCGCTTGGATGTGTGTTGCTGACTTGATATCTTCATTGATGTAAATGTTGTCAGGGTACGCCGACGTGGCCTTTTCGACGGTTTCCTCCTGGAATAACACAGCAATGACGTTGGGCTTCATGATCTGCGGCGCTTATTCAACCCAAAACCCAGTCTGGTTAGGCAGTATCTCTTACTGCAAAATACCACCATCTGAAATGGACATAAAGTTTTTTTGACCTGCACCTGCAGATAGGATTTCCTCAGATCGAGCAATGATACAGCTGATCCTGTCTGGTGCCACTTCCTTAACTTGCTTGCGCATACATCGATATCAGTTGTGTAAACCTCTACATTTTGATTGAGCTCACAGCAGTCCATGACTATTGGCACCTTTAACTTGTTTATACTACTACAATTAAAAGAATAAAACCTTTTGGAGATCCAAGTTCTTGGTTGGGGTACGGGATCAACCAGTCATCTTTGATCCAGGCGGCAAGCTTTTGTTCATATGCAGCCCTAACGTTCACTGCTACAGGATACTCTGTGACGCCATTCTGTAGCTTAATCGGTGCTTTATTATCCATCCGTTTCCACGACGCAGTCCAGATTTTTTGCCTCTAATCAAACTCTGCCTTTAAGTCTGGCCAATCAATGCAAAGTGCGGCACAAACTGGTGCCTTAGGGAATTTCATAGTTCCAGCTGGCGTCTTGATAGTGTCATATCTGAGCAGTAGGTCAATGCCCAGTATGTCTTTCTGGGTCGCCAGGACACTGACCTCAGCAGGTACACTAGAGTCCGTGTAAATCCTTACTAACACTACTCTACAGCATGCCTGTCTCGCCATTTATCGTCATTATTTTAATGTTCCTTCTGCTCCAGCTATGGCATAACCTACTGCTCACTATGGTATGGGAGCAGCCTGAATCAACAAGCGCTGAACAAGGCGTTTGGTCGACATGGACTCAGATGATTGGTTGCGTCTCATTTACATCTTGTCCGGGGAGCAGAGCGGTGCTGACATCTTGCCCTCTGACTTGTTTTCCGAACATCTTGAGGTCATGTGTCCGATCCTGCCACACTGGAAGCACTGTATACATCCCCATCTTCTATCCAGGCAATCCTTTGCAATGTGACCACTCAGCCCACAGCGGAAGCAATTTACTTTGACATGTGGGGCCGGCCTCTGCAGATCTTTAAGGCCACTCTGGACCGACTGAGCGGCCATTACAACATGCTCTCCAAGTTCTGTTTCATCTCTAATGATCGCCCATGCATGCTCAAGTAGCTGTTCAAGCAGCATCACCTCGATGCTTATGGATGCCCTCAGGATTTGCTTCACTCAAACTGTGAGTCCAGCCACAAATGCATATATGAAAGTCTGTTCGGGTAAACCTTCAAACAGAACAGACATTTTTTTCAATGCCTCAAAGAAGACATCCACTGTCTCGCCTGCCAATAGTTTCTGGATGGTAAAACATCTGTATACTGTACAACGCAGCGTTGGTCAGCTCAATATTCGCCTAATCACTGTCACTTAGCTGTTGGTAAACATCCAGAGCGTCTCCCGTTAGTCGCAGAGGAATGAGCAACTCGACCTGCTTGACTCAATTCTTTCAATCCAGTCCACCACAGATGTGGAGCTGTCAAACTCATGGATGAGTTTAAGATCAAATTTTGCATCCGCCATCATGTCAAAGAATCAACAGCACAGAAAATGCTGAAATAGCTTGTAAAAGGGGTTTGAGAGTCTATCAGGTTAGGGTTTTCACTCCGACTTCAATAGGACCGTTAAAGATAAATTTCACAAAATTAAATGAAAATAATTGACTTTTTGCCTCAGTCTCTTCTCTTCTCTCTCCTTCTCTTCTCTCTCCTTCTCTTCTCTCTCCTTCTCTTCTCTCTCCTTCTCTTCTCTCTCCTTCTCTTCTTTCCCTTCTCTTCTCTCTCCTTCTCTTCTTTCCCTTCTCTTCTTTCCCTTCTCTTCTTTCCCTTCTCTTCTTTCCCTTCTCTTCTTTCCCTTCTCTTCTTTCCCTTCTCTTCTTTCCCCTTCTCTTCTTTCCCCTTCTCTTCTTTCCCCTTCTCTTCTTCCTCCTTCTCGCCTTTCTCCTTCTCTCTCGCCTTTCTCCTTCTCTCTCGCCTTTCTCCTTCTCTCTCGCCTTTCTCCTTCTCTCTCGCCTTTCTCCTTCTCTCTCGCCTTTCTCCTTCTCTCTCTTCTTTGCCCTTCTCTCTCTTCTTTGCCCTTCTCTCTCTTCTTTGCCCTTCTTTCTCCTTTCTTCTTTCTCTTTCTCTTCATTTTGTTTTTCAGAACAGCAAGTTCAGAAAATAAATACTCAACATGGTTTTAACTTGTCACGTCCCCCCTATTTCTTTGACTTAAATAGCTTTGTTATTAACAAAAGGTACATACTTAAATATGTTCAGTCAGTTTGGGCAAATATTAGTCCGTGTTGTTAAAAATAAAAAGGTTATTTTTGATCGATTTTTTTTTAACGGTAATTAGCATATGAAGGGTTTGGTTATTTTGCTATTATGTTTGAAGGCGGAGGGGAAAAACAACTTTATTTTATTATAGAGATATTAGTCATGCACAGGAAGCACTTGCTGTTCAGAATGAAATATTGATTTTGTAGGAGTAGACGTATCAATAACAAATCGGTAATCAGTATGATTTTAAATGTTAAATAAAGATAATTAATTTTGGTGCACAATGCATAAAAAATAATGTTCACAAAGCACTCAAATGTAAAAATCGTGAACATTTTGTGTTACTGTAGAGGCACATAACACCTATAATTGCCTCCGTCAAGGAGGTTATGTTTTTGGTCAAGTTTGCGTGTAGTTTTTTCAATATGTTTGTTTGTTCGTTTTAAATCAGAAAGCTTGGTTAAAATGTTGGTCATGATCTAATTTAGAACTGATTTAATTTAGGGTTGACATGTATCCCAATTCTATCATTAATTGACCAACGGCGTGTTCGAAAACACACAGGCCACACTAAAAAATAATATCTAAAAAACGAAAGTACATTTTTCGTACACAATTGGCTCCCACAGAATTATTTACAAAAAAGCAAAAATTGCAATCACGTGATGTAGCTTTCAACTACGTCTAGACGCGTCTGTGGCACGTCAAAATCAACTCGTGCACTCATAATCTCTTTTGGCGCCTAAAAGTAAAAATGATTTGTTTCGAGACAATGACAAATTATTTAAGGCCAGAATTTTTGTTGAGCAAAACAGTTGAGCCCCAAAAAACAGAACAATGCCAACAACAATAATTATGCTCAGCTTCTCTTGCTTGCATAGGGGCAACGGATAGCTAATCACAATTCTCAACTCAAGCACACATTGACAAAAGCAATATGCACAATGCAAAATTTTCTCACGCTGTCACATGCAAATGCACACATCTACAAGACACCAGGAGAGAAATTGATTGCCTACTAGACACCATCCTCGAGTGTCTTCGGTCTCTGTACAGGGGTTTGTCAGGACAACTTGGCATGAGGATACTCCCCCCCCCCCTACAAGTAAACCGTGACCAAATATTCAAAGCCAAAATAAGATGGCTACACACTGGCTTAGACGAGGAATGGTGCATCTTTTTAAAGTGATATTGCTTCTAGTAACAGCATTAAGCTGGATACTCCACCAGACTAGATGAATTCTTGTCCTGGAATCCGGTATGACCAAGACGAGAAAGATATCCTATAACATAGTTAACTGGTCAATTGGGAAGAGGAAAATTAGTGTTCTTTACGGCGTTAGAGAGGTAAAAGAGAACTTTAAGGAAACATTTGAATATCTATGTGTCTCGTATGGAGGAAGGGACCCCTTGATTTCTGAGAATTTACACTGAAGTAAAATGAAGAAGAAAAAAAGGAAACCAATGTATACACACATTCATCTCTATCACTCTTAACTTTTTTCCCTCAGAACTTTCTACAATCTGAGAACTGTACTTTTCAAATTAACATTTACTGACATAAAATAACTTTCAACCGATTGTAATTTTATATATATATATATATATATATATTTATATATATATATATTGTGTTAGTTAAACATGTTTTATCTCTTTTAATCAACATTCATGTTTTTATCTGTTTTTAACCATTGTCAAACCTTTACTAACAATTTAATTGTCAGCGTGGATGTTAGCACCTTTTCTTAGATGCAACAAAAGTCATCACCTGAGCGAAGCTAGAGTCCATGCTGCTACGAGGTCACAGAAAAGGTGAAAGCCACACTTTTCGTCATTACTTTGCTTCTGTTTATGACATAGAGACTCTCTATTTGGCCCATATTGTAGACAATGAAGTCCCGCCTCTTATATGACCTGAATTTGTTGTATGGGTCTGATGTTCTTTGATAACAGTAACCACCATGCAAAAATTCAATCTGATCAGATGAATAGGTTTTGAGTTATAAATTTTAAAATACTTCATACAATATGGAGAAGTAAGGCCCAGATAAGACTTTCGCCCATCCTTACATTGTCAGGCAAAAGTATGCAGTCTCATGACTGATTTATATTTTTGTTGCATCATGTAATAAGTAGACATTTTAAATTAGAATAAAATTTAAAAAACTACTAATGTACTATTGAAATTCTCAGAGTATATTTTACTGTTGGAGTATTGTTATGGTACATTACCTATACAGGCTATTTTGACTCTTCCATTCTCAATAAATAATGGAAGCATCTGCTTCTCAGTGTTGAGTCAAACCCTACTCCGTTCGGACTGAGTAACATCTGTCGAGGATTCGTTCTTGACAGTCAGTCTAGCAGGGACTGGGCCATTTCGGTGGCCTTATATCTAAGGGGTTGAGTCCTGGGTAGTCCTAGGAGGTCCACCCTCCCAGGCTTCGTCTCCCCTCTGTGGGGTGTGGTAAGTTTATTGCTTACTACCTGAGGTGTCCTGACCAGGGAATGCCAACGAGGTTGCACAGGCAATTTTTTTATAGGCTAGAGTGCTCCTCCTTTAGGAGCACTGGCTTTACTCTCTCCCATCTTCCGGCCTCGTGCCACATATTCCTGCGGTGGGAAGGAATTAAATAATGAGTTAACCTCCAGTCTACACTGGCAGTCACGACTGGCGTATTACCACCCTTGTTTCTCTGTTGTATTATATTTTCTCCAATATACTTGTTTTACCTAAACCCCGAGTTGGTGTTTTCATTCTGGCCCCTTTTAGTGCCGCAACAAATATTTTCATAAAAATTGTTCTATTTTATAAATAAATAAAATAAGAAGGCGTTTGTTGTTTTTTTTTGTTTTTGTTTCATGGTGGGGTTCCTATTTTCTTGCCTCTCCACAATGGCAGAGTAAGAGACAAAGTCTATTTTTAATGTGAGGAAAAATACAGCTCTCCAACTGGGGGCACTCTCGATTGGGACAAAAATTAAAATTTCTCCTTCACTGATCGAGGACAGAAAAGGTTGAGGTGTCGTATCAGAACAAATACTACACTTTGAATCATTTATTTTCCATATAATAAAATATGAAAAATTGGGCATAAGACATCAAAAGTGTGTGTGTGTGTGTGTGGGGGGGGTAATGGGGGATCGTTGGTCATCCTTTGTCTTCTGTAACCGGTTTGACTTTCCTACTCTTGGCTAGTCATTGCAGTCACCACAATACCACATTTACTCTAGGGGCCATACACTTTGATCCTAACCAAAAGGTCAAGAAACTGGGATTATTTAAAAGAGAAAATGAATTTTTTTTTATTTATAGAACTATCTTTTCTTTTACTTATTTTCAAATCAATTAAAGAGATTAACACTGAAATTGGTTTGGAATATGTGTGAAGGGAGGAGGGTGAAGGGAGGTGAGGGTTTTATATAAGTTGCCTGAAATATATCGGAAAATATTTGGGTCAGATATTTAAGCCGTTTAACAGTGATTTTCTAATTGGGTCAACTGATTATTCTCTTTTCATAGGAAAAATATTTTGTGTATGTGGGCGGCAAATATTCATTAAACTGAACGGTAAAAAGCATTGATGCCTTATAATGGTTGTATTTTCAAAATTTTTGACTATTTTTCTCAATTCTTGGTATAAAGAACAAAGGAAATATTCAATATTCAACTCGTGTTCACTTATCTAATATATAAAGTAGAGTCAGCAAAGATCTAGGGGCTGTAGGTTTAGAGCCTCGGTTTAAATTTGTTTGTTATTAACACTTACTCTACTATTGAGATGGTTCTTATTAACAGAGATATGAGTTCTTCGTTTTTAGCAGAATTCTGTTTGTTTTTATTCAGAAAAAGCAGATTTCCGCTTAAAAGTGATAGAGCTTCACACGGTTCTCCACTTTTTGGTTGACATTCGCTTTTTTTCTTTTTTTTTTTAAATAAGAAAATGCTGATTTCTGCCAAATCGCTAGAGCCTTATTTCCTTAATTTTTTCATTGCTATTTGGCTGGATTTTATTTCTTTTTTTTTTCTTTTTTTCTTCTCCTCTCTAGGAGTAGGGAGTTAGATGATTTTTGTTTCACCAAAGAATGACTTCCTGTCTCCTTTCCCCCATATGCATACTCAATGTCTTTCTCATGAGTTGTTTTTAGTTGTTGTTCTTTGAGCTGCCCTCCACACACACACACACATACACTCAGACAGGGGGGAGGGTCCAGATTGAGAAATTCACTTTGATTTCAGACTTCTTTTTTTTTTGCCATTGGCTACTTACAACCCTGATTAATATTGAAGAAGATGTTACCATTCCTTACATTTAGACACATTTTGTTCAAAATTTAGGGAAAAATCTTTTCAGCCTGCTGTGTTCGCTCTGCCGTCTTGAGGAAACTCCCCATGTGTAAGTAAAGGGAGGAAACTCCCCATTGCTCATGGCAGCAAATATTATAATTATTGCTAAAAACAATAACAACAAAAATAACGATGTGATTAGAAAGTAACTCTCTAATTAGTAAGTACTCATAATTTATAACGCAAATATAATTATTATAAGAAAGTGTATTAGATGGCTTTTATTTAGAATTTAATACGGGTACCAGCATTCACCACCAGCTTTTCAAGTCGCCTGTGAACCACATCAACTGATCTCACAAGTAACTTTTTTTTGGTGCTTATGCATATCAACCCTGACATTGAAATATTTAAAGAATGTATATACTTTATTATGTCCTTACGTGTTAGCTGAAAATAAGATTGTGCAGAAAAAATTACGCAAATTCATCCAGTAGTTATTAAATTATAACAAAAAGAGAAAAAAATGATTTCACGTACATTTTGACATTTTTGTAAACAATGGAGACCCCAAACCCCGAAATCGTGAAAATATGAGTTATCGTCCTTGACCACTGGAAAATGGTGGAAATATCTACCGAGTGATAAAATCGTTTTTTATTTATAATTTAATAAATACTGGATGAATTTGCATAATTTTTGGTGTACAGTCTTTTTTTCATCTACCACGTAAATACATAACAAAGTTTATACATTTCTTTAGCTATTTTATTTTTAAGAGCGGTCTAACATGTCAGGGTTGATAAGCATAAGCACCTTTTTTTTTTCTAAGAAGTCACCACTCGTCAGGATAAAGATTTTAAAGGAAATGGATACTATGAGAGAACTTTGTCTAAAAGACGAAATAGGAAGGAAGTGAGTATTACGAGACTTCCCCCTATTTTGTTCTTTAGTCCTCTCATTCCATAAGCGATGTATCTGACAAAGGGGAAAGAATTTCTGCGGTTGATATGAGTAGGTCATATGAGGATAATTTCAATAATTTCATAGCATTCATCACCATTCAACTATCAATCTATCCATCCAGTATTTATTTACGAGATTATAAACTTTAATTAAACACTGTCACTGTGTTTAGAATCTCTCAAATTTGTACTATTTTGATTTTGGATTACTATCCTCATTTTGGTTGTGACAGTGACAACGTTTTGAT
Source organism: Sepiola atlantica (assembly GCA_963556195.1). Classification (NCBI taxonomy): domain Eukaryota; kingdom Metazoa; phylum Mollusca; class Cephalopoda; order Sepiida; family Sepiolidae; genus Sepiola; species Sepiola atlantica. Next base: position 13,239,469 of record OY744550.1, on the reverse strand, counting down.
CGATGTCACCAACCCACCCCCACCCCCACCCCGACCTTCTTTAAGTGCATCTTTTCAAATTTGGAAACCTATACAGAATTTCAAACTAAACCCTTCAATCAATGGGTGGAGATTATTCTCATTCTATCAGCCATGATCTTGTAGAAGTGTTCATTATTTTTATGTTCCTATTTACTTGCCTACCCACGACAGCAGAGTTAGACACAAGGTCGGTTTGAAAGTGGGGGATATCTAGTTCCCCCAAAAAAGGGGCACTCTGGATTGGAGCAAAAATAAACATTGGCTCGGTCTAGAAAGACCTCGTCTTTACTGACCGAGGACAGAAAAGACTAAGTGCAGCATCAGAACAGATACTACACTTTGCTCCTAACCATTATCACTTGTAGTAAGGATTGAACCATAGACCTCCACAAGAATATAATTTAGAACCTGATTGTTAATCAACGACTTGAACCATTATGCCACGGGTTCATATAGGTTCGAGTGTCCTACAAGTTTGTAAAAGATGCACGCGAAGAAGGTCTGAGGTTACATCGGCTGAAACGTTATGAGGATAATAGTCCAAATAATACAAAGTATCGAGCCTCATCTAAAAAATTTCCGAACACACAATATGTTTCAGATTGTTTACTGACACCTGACTCTATGGGAGTGTCAGTAAAATAACTGAAATAAAGACTGTATTTATTTGAATAAAACGGTATCACATAGAAAATAGGTTTCATCATTAACATTTGTTATTGTTCTCCTCCCACTTCTCTCCTGCTGATGTCGTCCAACTTCCAATCAACATGGCCGTGTCAATTAGACCGTAACTTTCGTAACACTAAGCGATAAGTAAAAATATGCTATATTATAAAATTGTTAATTTGGTTATAAAAAGAAATTTCACAAAAAAAGATATTTTAACGCAAGCTTCACAATGGGTCTAAAAAATGAACATTAGATTACAATTATAATTTCTGTTTGTATATCACTAACCCCTTCCCTCAAAGGAGGTGGTAATGCCTTGGAGGATGGTATAATGACAAACCAACATATACTACACTACCACCTTTTAAAAAAAAAAAAAATACCTGAGAGGATGGTATCATGACGAACTAACATATACTACACTGGTTCCCCACAAAAAAGGAGGTACTGCCTGGGCGGATGGTATTATGACAACAGAATACATACTACACTTTACCATCTCTAAGATACAAAACAAGGCTCTAACTGCATCAGTGTGAATATGGCAATCCCACAGTGAGAACAATCCAAAAAAGTCTGGTACCATCATGAGATACTGATGGGGCGCTCTGGGCTAATGGTAATGATGCTTCGGTCCCGACACCCTGCTTGAATCTAGTTATCACCTGATGAAGGCTTTGTTGAAACAATGCTGCTGTACAAACAACAGCTACTGTATAAACATTGTTTATATATATATATATATAATTAGTGATTGGATGATTCCCATATTTTTCACGATTCCGATACAATTACGAATTCTGTTCTAAATTCCTGATTTCGATACAATTACCGATTCCGATTCTCTTAAAATCTCTACATATTTAACTATAGAGTTTTTTTTGGGGGGGGGGGGGAAGGGGGGGTACCATAAAAACCCATGTAATATGTGCATATATTGTTGCAAACATAAAAATACACTGGGGGGGGGGGCTATAAATTTTAGTTTTACTGATACTTTTAAAATCAATAAATATTTATCATTTTATCATTAGTATCAGCAATGCAAAATTAAGTTTTAAAAAATAAACAAAAAAAAGAAAACAATTAAAAAGAATCGTTTTTGGCATCGGAAAATAGGCACAAATTTGTTTGAATCCGATACCCCAAAAAGTTCTGATTTTTCCTTTTCTGGATTCCAATTAACCGTCCCAACACTAATATATATATATATATATATATATATATATATATATATATATATATATATATTATAATTAGTATTTTTGCTAGCTTGGGAGGATAGTCTTATGACTAAAGAACCGATACTAGACTTATAAACTCCGATTTTTTTTTTTTTCATTCATTTAAAAATGTCTAGTCACAAAAGAATAAGTTTTTTAATTGCTCCTTGGCCTTTTGGCTAAGATCAAAGTGTAACATTTCCACCACACTTTTGATGGCCTTGTGTCTAATTTGTTTTAAATGTAAATTTTTTATATTTTCTATAAATAAATAATTCAAAGGGTAGTATCTGTTCTTAACACCAGCACCGGAAGTTTTCATGTAATAATCTCCCTTGAAACTGAAAGTTTTAAAATGTTTTTAAAACGCTATCGTTTTTTTTATGAAACTCTCTTTAATTAATATGAATTATTAAAACTAATAATGAGCAATTAGAACGTCATACAATGCATTTTAATTTTATTAACTTTTTTTTTTTTACAATTTAATTTTTGAAGATATACTTCATCATCTGCGAAAATTAAATTAAAAAAAAAAAATTTACACATGTATATATCTCTATCTTTATTAGCTTTGGTATATGTTTATATATTTCTATGTGCAGGATTCATTCCTAAGCTAACTGACTAATCATTATGAACTTTGGAACACAGCTGCTAGGTGTAAGGGTCGGTAATGTGGGCTATACTTAATTTAGTTTTATGCAAAGGAAGTGGAAGGAATTTTAAAATATATATATATATATATATATATATATGTCGGCGAATCAGTTTTATATCATACTGAGGTTGTCTGTGAATATAAAATATTTAATTATTAAATTATAATTATCGAGCTCCCCTAAAGGGGAGGTCACTTTGTTTGGGAATAATTGATTGTTTCACTTAAAGCAGTAATGCAAAGATTCCCTCCCTTGGTTGAATCCTCTTAGAGAGAATTGAGTAGTACTGATAAATGCAGTGTTTACATTTCTCATTCATTCAGCCGGTTGGGCACATGGATATAGATGTTGGGTTATTACTCCCAAGGTCTAAGGTTTCATCTATGTGGTTGGTGGATTAGTTGTATAGTCACACTGATGAGTCTTTAAAAGACAAATCAAGCACTTGTCTGTGGATATAAAATATTTATTTATTAAATTATAATATATATTAGTAGTAAAAATATTTCCACTGTTTTGAAGCATCGATATCTTGAAAAGTTTATAACAGCTAGAAACCAAACTCAATGCAATTTTCTTTCTTTTAAAAAAAAAAATATTTTTATTTATTTAAAATTCTATAATTTTCGACTTAAAATAAATACAGACATATTTTTCTTGTTTTTTTTTTTTTTTTTTTTTTTTTCTCTTACATGACATGTCACTTGGTTAGGATCTTCTGGTGTTATGTTGGTTAATCTACTGTGGTCGGACATTAAGCCAACATGTTTAATAACACCAGAAGATCACAACCAAGTGACAACATGTCACAGAACAAAAGAAAAATATCTCTGTACTTTTCCTTATTTAAATTTTATTTAAGTCGAAAATTAGAATTTTAAATAAATAAATAAATACATTTATTTAAAAGAGAAAAAAAAATTGCAGTGAGTTTACTCTCTGACCATTATTTATATATGTGTATATATGTGTATATATATATATATATATATATATATAATGAAAGAAAGAGTGATATTTAACAACTAGTTTCTTTGTACTTATGTCGGAGCGCGTACCGATGTGTCTACCACACATTGCCTGGAAATTGGAGAGTAAATTAACGTCTAAATAACAAATTCAACGGTCATCTAGCAAGTCATCAAGAGGACTCAATAGGCAGGGCCTAGAGTATCGCATATATATATATATATATATATGAATAAGAGAAAGGATGATACTTAACAACTAGTTTCTTTGTACTTATGACAAGATTCAACAATTAATTATATTATATGTTTAATTACGCATAGTTAATGTTGAATGGCTCAATTGCCTTGTTGTCAAATAGCTGAATAATCGAAATAAGTCCAAGCTTAAATCTGATTAAATGTAATAAAAACCAAAAAAGAAAACTTGCTTAATCTTATATTTGTCATTGTACTGTACTGACCTTTGTTCCTTCTAGCTGTGTTGTTTGCTAATTTTTATCTGATGACCTTTATATAACAGATTAGGGTCTGTCTAAATAATTGTAGTCATGCCATAATTATTGTATAAGTATCTACCCAAACCCAAATTTTATTTTCATTAATATCTAAAAACTTTTAATGTGGGCCCATAGATGTTTGCAAAACATAAACAATGATATCAAATTCATAAACAATTATATCAAATTCATAAACAATTATATCAAATTTATTCTGGTAGCACAATTGGCTACCGAATTATGCATATTCAAAGTTTATTGTAAACTAGAAAATCTGCCAATTTTAACAATGTATAAGCTAGAAATACAGGTTTTGAAGAAGTGAAAAATCCTTACAAATGTCATCTTGTGCTAAATGAAAATTAATTATGATGGGAGCAAAAATTATTGGATCATTCCAGCCTAAACATTGCGAAAATCTCATAACTTCTTGAAAAAAATAAAAACCCTACAAAAATTACATGAAAGTACTACTTTGTTCATATAAAATTCATTTCAACACCTGACACATTGAATCTTCTTAATATGATTCATAGCACAATAGATATTGAGATAGTTTTCTTTTAATAGCAAATTAATTTAAGAATAAAAACTCTGATTTGGACCATGTAAAAACAAGCGGAAACAATTTGATAATAGAGCAAAAATTTAATTCACTTAAGTTTTCAACTTGGACTTTTTGGTGACAGGCAACTTAAAAAAGTTTAAGGCCACTATATTGACGAATGGTCCTTTTTCTTTAAGACATGATTGTTTTTATATGCATAGACACACACAATATTGTGCGCATTAAGTTCATTCATTCATATCTTATGAATCAGATGATTCTACTGTTGGTATTGGTTTCTCCGATATCTTTCTAGTTAGAATTCTTTTTAGAAATATATCGGGTATTTAGAAGAGGGACCACGTGAAAACTGCCAACGTCCTAAGTGAAAGTGTTTTTGTGGAACGGACTGGATTTGAACTTGGCACACTCAGATTGCAGTTCATGTCGTTAACCACTTAGCTACCATCACCTCTCGTGCATTAAGTTAAAAAAAAAAACACCAACATTAAAAAATAAATTATCCGTCACCGAAAATAGTGACCTAACTTGAAGTAACCTGGAAAAAAAAAACTAGTATAAAAGTTGTTTCATTATTTTTTTTCTCAAAACTTAAATAATTTTGCATAAAAATCAACATACGATAAGTGTTTTTCTTGCTTTTAAATGTTATTTCATTTTTTTTTTATGTTGGAAGGCCGCCTTGTTTTGATTTTGACGCCGGTTCGTTTTCCTTTTCCGGCTGTTTACATAATTCTGTGTCAGCAAAAGTCAGTTTTGTCTTGTTCAAAAGCAGTACCAGTACCTATAAGTGACTAGCGGAAGTATCTGTCTTTCTCAAGGTTTCCTCTTTCTGCACGTCGACTAAACTGGAGGCGAAATATGTTCTTATTTTTATTTGTAATAAAGACAATTTTGTAGCAATATTTGTGGATGGGATAAAAACGAAGTTTCCACATGAAGGTAGAGTAAGTAGAAAGCAGAAAATTTCAATAGAAATATAAGAATACAAAATTAAGCTGACGTGTTCAGGAAGTTTTGAATGGCACACAGCAAAGATAATTAAATCATTCTCTTTGGCTGGTGGTCTGAACTGATAAAGATGTATAGTTCGGAGCTCTATCTCTGCCCCCCCCCCTCGGAGATCAAACGAGGAAAAGCTTGTGTAATACTAACAATTGCATTTGTAGAAATTAAATAAATCTGCATAAAGAGATTGAAGCTCAGAGCAAATAATGGAGTTGTTGTTTTTTAATTATTACATTATTCCGATCACTATTCTAGGACGAAAGGAAAGATAAAGAAAGAAGCAACACAGCTGCTCATAACAACAAAGGAGATAAAGACGGAGAATGACTCTACTGCCAATATTACAGAGAGACGTTCTAACTGATTACACTTACTATTAAGTAAGCTGTTGCCTGCATGTCAACAAAACACAGCTGTTAATTGGTTACGCGTGTAACAAAAGATTTGCTGCATGAAAAAGAATTGACCGTAATGAAGCAATTTGAAAATACTATTTTTCATCTTCTGACACATACCAGCTTGTCAAACAGATGTTAACCGAATATTATGATGATTATGATGATGATCATCATCAGTAAACGTTATTCTTGAATCAAAATTTAAAGATCCCACTCCCCACCATTTAAAAAAAAAAAAAAAAAAAAAAAAAAAAAAATTTCTTGACTCGATAGAGACAAAACATATATTAGCAAAAGCGGTTGTTTGTAATATGAAAAATAAAAGAACAAGAAAACTATTTCTTCTGTAGAGTTTAAAAGAGAATTATCTCCCTTAGTTGTGATTGACTAAAGAGTCAAGATCCAGTGTTTATATTGAAAATTGATCAATGCCGCAATGTGAAGCATGTTAGTTCCAATGTCATTTTGCTATAAACTATTCTCAGGATAATGAATTATAATTGGGTTTGAGATGGGGAGTGTCGAGATTGGAAGATAGCCATTCTGCTGAGTCGGCCGTGTCTGTATGTATCTGACTTGAAATAAAAATAAAATTCGGAACATAGAATACAGGAATGTAAACATGTAAGTTGGCTCGACATGCGTGTATTATATTAGGAAGGTAATTGAGTCCAAGTTGGTATGAGTCTATTCACGCCACTCATTACCATTAATGAGAGGAAATGCCACATCTGTCTACATTGACATCTCGACTCGAACTGTCGTATTTGAAATGCAATATAATTCCAGTTGGTCTTGAGTTTATTCCCGCCTCTCATCACCATAATGATGATGATGAGAAGCGAGAGGAAATGCTACGTCTGTCTACATTGAAGTCTCGACTCGAACTGTATTATATTTTCCCACCCGTGTGGTGAACAAGAACGGATGTTTACTGAAAGTTGCGCAGAAGTGTTCAAATTGACTGGTGTATTTCTACGCGAGTTTGGATGTGCCTGTTTTTGTCAACCGAATCACAACTTACTGCTACGCGAAAGATTGCGTGTACATACAAGAGAAAATAGCTCTTTCATCATGTAACTGCTACAGGTTTTAGGCGTACATTGGATGGGGGAAAAGCGTTAAAAGTGAAGACAAGCGATTTTAGATTGGGATATATAAGTAAATGGGAATATAACACTAGCTGTACCTACACAACATTGGACAGGGTGCAGTGAAGTCATTTTAGTTTTTAATTATTTGTTTGTTTGCACATAAGGTAGACAACTCCTATTATATTCTTCAATATATAATATCAGTTATTTCGCTTGCTGATGATTATTTTTTGGTGATTATTTAAAAATGTTTCATATTACCAGTCGTCTTGACTAAACTAAGTCGTTTTTAAAATAAATTATAGCAAAATATGCTATGTTGTCAATTACAAAATAAAACAATAACCAATGAAAATTGTCTCGTCAGAAGCAAAGTTTGATTTGCCAGCTTAAATGCTATTTGGGTCTGACTTTGAAAGTCTGACAAGATAACTTTATGTGTTAAATAACATCGTACAACAATAACAAATGAAATTGGCTCGTTAGAATTAAAGTTTGATTTGTCAGCTTAAATGCTATTTGGGTCTGACTTTGAAAGTCTGACAAGATAACTTTATGTGTTAAATAACATCGTACAACAATAACAAATGAAATTGGCTCGTTAGAATTAAAGTTTTAATTGTCAGCTGAAATGCTATTTGGGTCTGACTTTGAAAATACAACAATATAATTGTATATGTTAGATTGATTAATCGTGATATTTGAGATTTGCTAAATAGTTAAAATCATAAAATAAATTCATTCAATTAAGATATTATTGGATTTTGAATAAGTTCTGACCACATTTTGGTAATAAGTTACAATAATCTTTTTAACATAAATATGGTACTCTTATAGAAAACGCACCGTGTTTCTGTGACTTCGCATTGTCAACGTTCAGGCAGGTCGCGAAAGTGCCCGAGAGTTGACGAGGCGAAAACTGTCAAACGATAAATTAGAGATTGGCAGACGATAAATTCAAAGAAAACCAAAGTAAAATACATATATAAAAATAAAGAACAAACAATCCGTAGCTAAACAACTGTTATTAATTAGATGTTTACCTTTTTTTTATCAAATGAACCATTGTTAATCAAATGTTTTTAAATAAAATGGTTTTTTTTTTGTGCACCGAAAAGTTTCAAAAGATGATATTTTTTTTTTATATAACAAACAGCGAAACCACTGTTTTTAACCAATTTCTTGTTTTCTTTTTTCTTTTTTTTTTTTTTCTTTTTAACATTTTCTGGGTTAGGGTTAGTCTTTCGCTAGAAGTGACTGACCATTGTTGACAGAACTCAATGAGTCCTTCGGGAGATACAATGCGCTGACAGATCGTATACATTCATTTTTTTTTAACGCAGTGCAGATCGTAGAAATTAATTTTTTCCAAAAGTTATCGTCTGCTTGGAACCTGATTGTCTAATGCCTGCTGCAACCTGATTGGTTAATAGTTTTGTCAACTCTCGGGCACTTCCAAGACCTGCCCGAACGTTAAATGTTAACTGCCTATTTGTTATTGAAATTATTCTGATATTTACAAAAAAAATTCACTAACGTCCATCATTTTAAAAGTACCCTTATTTCTTTCATAATTTTAAATATGTTGTAATGAAGTTGATATGAAAAATAAAAATGCACTGTCTGTACAGTGATTGAACTTACAGCCTTCAGATTATGAGATGCTTAGACAGATATCCGGGACAACGAAATGAACTTTAATTCAATGTTTTAATCATTAGTGGCTATGATGATATCTTCACTCAATTTGAGTGAAATAGCTAAGATGTTCCAACGGTCCTATCTGTTGATTATCCAATGGATTATCAACAGATATATTTATCTATAAATCTCGGAAGTGTCTGTTACTAAAAGAATTATTAGTCCGGATAGAATATGTAATCAATGAAGTTGATTGGAATCTTTGTTTTTATGTAAAAAAAAAAAAAAGATAGACTGATAATTTCTGTAATTGACTGGCTATTCAGAATTAAATATTTATTTTGTAAGAGCGACCGTATCAATTATAAATTTTGAGAATCCAACTGATATCATCACTTATCAAGGTTAAAAACCACTCGAGGATAAGAGTTAATGGGATAAAATGATTGACAGTTGAAAGATGAAGAATACTGAGAGGATTGAAAATAATGAATAAAATTTTAGGATTTATGAGGACGGTTTGTGACAAGTGTTTAGTGGCATTGGATTTGAAGATGGCCATGTTGTAGCCCCCAGGGAAGCAATCTTGTGGACACGTGTTTCAGAGAAAAGTTCTTGGAAAGAAACTCTCGTTCCGGTTGATGTTAGGCACACGGAGAAAGAAAGGAAAGTTATTTGCAGTTGTGATAGAATAACGAGTTCTTGCTGTGAAAGTTTTACAAAGATGGTCCAGAGATTGAAGTTCAGTAAAGCACCTTTCATGGAAATAATGATAGAGAAGAGAAAGACTAGCAATGTCTGGTCTGTCCTAGTTTGAAGATGTATTTTCACCACTTAAGTTGCAGATTGAACGTAATTTTGGACCCACATAATAACCTGTTTTTCTTTGTGAGATGTGTTCAGAGGATGACGTGGTTTGATATTCATTGCATCCTAATTAATGCTAACTTCAACAATCTGAAAGATTGCATCACTTGTGTTCCATTTTTAACCAACTTCATTAATTTTCTCCTGTCTTTCTTTGTAACACTTCTCTTCAATCCCTTATTTTTCCTGGCCTTAATGGTAGGGTTCTTCAAGAATAATTTCAAAGTCCTTGTATCCCTGCCGGGTTCTTTTGATAATTGAAAAATAGACAACCCATCTGCAATCGGCATTGTATGATTTGCACCTTCTTTGAAAAGTAGACAACCCATCTGCAATCGGCATTGTATGATTTGCACCTTCTTTGAAAAATAGACAACCCATCTGCAATCGGCATTGTATGATTTGCACCTTCTTTGAAAAATAGACAACCCATCTGCAATCGGCATTGTATGATTTGCACCTTCTTTGAAAAATAGACAACCCATCTGCAATCGGCATTGTATGATTTGCACCTTCTTTGAAAAATAGACAACCCATCTGCAATCGGCATTGTATGATTTGCACCTTCTTTGAAAAATAGACAACCCATCTGCAATCGGCATTGTATGATTTGCACCTTCTTTGAAGTTAGTCATGTGTTTCTCAAGAAAAAAGTGCAGAATAGTTAAGTCGAGAAATCGTAAACAAAAAAAGCAAAACAATAAATGACTTATACCAAAAGCAGTGAATTTTAATTATCTAACAGCCTGTATACTTTTAGCATGGTGAAACTGTTTTTAAGTTTTTTTGTTTTTTTTTTATTTAAAAATTTTATTCCGTTCAAAGCGGTCTTTACGACACAAGAAAAAAAATGTCCACTTATCACTTACATCGAAGGGGGGGGGGCATCATTCCTGAAAAGATAGTAAAAAAAAAAATTACTAACCTACTACTAACCCTAAGTCTGAGTTGCAACGCCCCCCCCCCCCTGGACTCAGGGTTAGTAGTATAGAGGAAGTCATTTTTTTTTTTTTTTACTATCTTTTATTTCAATGAATAAATGAGAAAGTTGATCCCATTTCTCGAGCTAACAGTTAAAACGCCCTATTTCAAGCTAATTCAACTTTACATATTTATTTACTCCTCTGCAGGAGTTAGGCACAAGGCCAGTTTTATCTTACTCCCACAAGTAAGATGTGACCACAGCTTGGGTCGAGTAAGTGGGGTTAAAAGCCAGCGCTCGAGAGGTGAGCACTCTGGCCATTTAAAAATTGCCTGGGCAGCCCCGTCGGCATTCCCCGGTAGGGGCGCCTCAAGCAGTAAGCAATAAACTTACTCCTCCCCAAAGAGGGGAGGCGAAGCCTGGGAGGGTGGACCTCCTAGAACTGCACAGGACAAACCCACAGACAGGCGGAATCAAGCCCCGAAGGACAAGACGACATCCGTCTATAGGGGTGCAGTATCCATCGGAACAGATACTACACTTACTTCCTAGCGTGTGATGCAAAAAAAATTTTATATACTGCTTATGTATATGCAATATCAGTCGCAAAGTTAACTAATTTGCATATTGCTTTTGAAAAGGACATTTTATTAATTAACTCTTATTTGTTATTGTTTTTATAATTCAATAATTGTTTTGATTTTGATATAACAAATAGTTCAGTTTCGCAATATTGTTTTATTTCCTGGACAAATATTTAGCATTTGTCTTCAAATGTTTCTTTCGTTAGAGGGATTTTTAACTTGACTTGATTTTCAATAAGTTGCCGTCTATTTCTAAATTGAAAGTGAAAAATCAAATTGATTTTATTTTCTTTCATTTCTTTAAAAAGTTAAATACATTTTTATCAAAAGGACCAAAATGTTATTTTTCTATCGATATGAATAAATGAGAAAGATTTTGTTTTGTGTTTAATGAATGAAATGTTTATTATTTTAAATTAATGTTCAAGTTTATGAAGCAATAGCCAGCCGACAAAGCTATCAGCTAGTATATTTATATTGTCATTTATCATTTAAAAAATGTATTACTATGTCAAGAAATACTTGTCATAAACTGTCCTAATAAATAATCAAATTCCATTCACCATTTTTCAATCCTCTCATAATATTCTTCATCACTGAAATGACAATCCATCTATCTAATTACTCTTTATCCTCAAATGGCTATTAGGACTTAATAAGTAGTAAAAAAAAATTTATTGGTGTCTTGAGAGACTATTACGAATGCACCATTGAGTCGACACAGAACCGTTTACTGCGGAACCGTTTACTGTGACTGCATGCCGATGTTTGAATGGCAATTCCTATAAGCATCCTGGTGCTACCAGATCAGGCTGTCTGAAGATACTAGCTTCCTGACTAAAAATGCACCAAACATTGATGTTGTTTTTTTCCTTTTCCTGTTGCAAAACTCAATCATGTTCTGCAAAGCCCAAAACAAAAACAACAATTTTCTTCTACAAACGAAACGAAACGCCATGAATAAACATTTGAAGATATATTTCTATTTTTTACATTTTTTCATCATAGTCTACCCCAAACAGAGCAAGCCACCACTGTGGACGTAAGGGGCTACTAAGAATTAGGGTGACAATTTTTCGGGTCATCCTAAATTGGGAACTGTTCAGCGAGATGAAAGAAGCTATTGGAGTAGAAGACTCTCCTGCATCTGGGGACCTCCACAGTGAATGGATGGGACTTATCTGATTGTCGGGTTGGTCTAGTGAATTTACATCGTGGGGGCATCAGAGCAGTAAGTTCATCGGAGCACGTTCCAGTGAAGTACTTGTATGACAAGCACAAGGATGCAACATTGCGGCGATGGGACAGGGGCTGGAGCTTGATGGATAATGAGAGACCTATTAAGTTGGCAACTCTTTTTTGACCTTGTCTAAGAGGTAGGGTGTTATTTGCCATGGCAATCGGTGGTTGAAGAGGTTTCTTGTAGTTGTTAAAGGAAAGGAGCTTTGTCTTAGTGGCATTAAATGTTACCATCCATTCATATCGCCATTCAACTACAGACTGGAGGTCACTTTCTAAGGATTCAGCTTTGCCTTGGATATGTGTGCATCCATTTTGCCTACATAATAGAGCAAATATATATAGAACTTGAAGTATAGAAACTTGTATTAAAATAACTGTATTCACCATTAAATAACCCAAAAAGGGTTGATATGACTTTTTTTTACCCCGTCTAATAAACCGGTATCGTCCGGGCCTTTGGGTCTGGATTTACGCCGGTCTATTGGGGGTTGTCGGTCCTGTGCAGTTCTAGGAGGTGCACCCTCCCAGGCTTTGCCTCCCCTCTTTGGGGAGGAGTAAGTTTATTGCTTACTGTCTGAGGCGCCCCTACCGGGAAATGCCGACGGGGCTGCCCAGGCAATTTGTAAACAGCCCGAGTGCTCAAATTCTCGAGCGCTGGTTCTTTCCCACTTTCCTGACCTTGTGTCACATCTTACCTTGTGGGAGGAAGATAAATAGAAGCAGGAGGCCTGGATTGTAAAGACTGTTGTATGTCTTCTGTATCTGTACCTATAAACACTTATTGACGGGTATTTTTTTTTCTTTATCTTTTTCATTCAGATTATGGACGTGTTGTATTTGCATTTGCTGCGTTCTACTTTATGCAGACAAACTACAAGTTGGCGGCGTTTTTGTATTTGTTGAGTGGATTTTTGGATGCATTTGATGGACATGCAGCTAGAATGTTGAACCAAGGTAAGTAACTCTCTTCAATCCATGTAAAATTAGTTTAATTGTTCTGAATCAATTAAAATAACAACACTAAGTTTTTTTTTGCTTTTTTTAAAAAAATAGACAGTATCTTCAAAAAACAATATTATGAACATGCATGAGTGCGTTCACTGCACTGGCCATGACCGTCCCGCTCGTGCCTGGTGCAAGGTTGTCGTCCGACTCGGTCAGTGCTGCAACAAAGAATTCTCATTCCAAGTAAAAACGATGAGTCCAGTTTATAAACAATTAACAGATGTTTATTTTTTTTGGAGATTACAAATGGTACTCGTGTTCTTAGGATCAATAGCAGACTTGCAAAATGAGATCTTTTATCCCGGCCAAATAAAAACAAGTCCAACACAACACAACATACCCCCTGTTCCCGAGGACCACCGAAAACCAACTGGCTCTCAAACGTCTAACTCTAACTGATTGCCTCACCCCCCCCCCCCCTCCTGGGGGCGGGGGGCTAACTCTGACTGGCTAACTCTCTCTGCCCATAGGCTAAAATATGTGTACTTTTGACTGGAAATCTTAGATTTGGGTTTTTTCTCGATAGTCACCATTCGACCACCCAGAAGCTGACCACTGGAGATATCCACTAGAGATAGCAGCAAGACGGTGTCCACTAAAAAGGGTTTATCTGCAGACAATCTAGGAACATTACTTTTCTCAATTAGGTCGTCGGTCTCAGCATGAATCCCTTGTTTAATGAGGCACTTATTTTATTTCAAACAAACGACAATTTCTGGGTGGTCCAACTCACAATCAGAGGTATTTTCAAATTGTTCTGTGCCCCCTCCCTTTCTTTGGCCGAACATCTGTCACCTGCAATGTCTGCCATTCGTATGCACCACCAAAACATATAGCCTACTGCATGTTTACAATACGAGTATTAATATCGCAGGCGTCATTAAAATAAGTTTTCTCGGAGCTAAATTTAAATGTATAGTTTTGTATGAAAATTAGGGTTTTTTCAAATGTCTATAAAACAAAAGTATTTTAATTGGAGAAAGTAAATAAATGAATAAAGTAAATAAAAAAAAACGTAAATAAATTTTCTTTTTTAATTTCTGTTCCTTTTATTTTTCTTTGATTAAAAATGCTTTAACTGAAATGGACAAATTGCGTTAAAGATCACAGAGGAAATGGGATTGAGAGGGAATACATGAGAACACAAATACCCGCAAAGTCACGTCAGCACTCCCTCATGAATGAGGGATGCCTCATGTGACAAGCAGTAAATTTATCCCCCCTAATAAAATATAGAAGTACATAAAAAAAATAAAATTGAAGTCTATTTTTTATTAATTACCCATGGAATTTCCATGAGTAGCACTAATATTAAAATATCTAAAATTATTTTTATTTGTTTTATTTTTGTCTTTTTTTTTTTTTTTCCAGGAAGTAAACTTGGCGCAATGCTTGACCAACTGATAGACAGATTTACGACAATGTGTCTGATGGCTGCACTTTGCTATTTTTATCCCAAATATATGCTTTTCTTCCAATTCAGCATGACTGTAGACATTGTCAGCCATTGGTTTCACCTTCAAAGGTAACCCAGATGCTTTTCTTTTTTTTCTTTTACTTTTACTTTTTACCAATCTCCTTTTTTTTATTGGTTGACTTTTCTTTAATTATCTCCCTGTATGTAGTGGCGACTCGCTTTCCATATTCTCCTGAACTTGATTTTTACTAAGCGGTATAATGAACATCAAGTCCTGTTGTTAGATCTGCCTATGCCTTTTGGAGTTATTTAATGTTGAAACACATGTGGCATAATCACGATGACACATCATTAAGTGTTAAGTGACATTGAACCTGGTGAGTACCACATGGGTGACCATTTGGTAATACCAGGCACTAGAGATGGGCGGTTTTACCGAAAAACCGCGGTTTTTCGGTTTCGTCTCCATACCGTATACCGAATCGGTTTTTTTTTTTTAAACCGTAACCGTTCGGTATTGTGTTTTTATTACAGTAAGCCACCATATACAAGGAAACACGGTTGAAAAGATTTTCCGATTTGAATAAAATTGAATATTACCAAAAAATGTTATATTAGTAAGAGGACAGATTGAACAAATATATTACTGCAATTACTGCTATAAACACGAGGCGATTTTTGTTTATTTTCATTCTAGAACGAATTTTAAACATTTTAAAATATGAATATAGAAAATGTTGTTACATTTTTCGTACCCAACTAGTAAATAAATTAATCTTTCATCTTTTTTTATGCATTAAAATTATAATTGTACGTTGTTTTGTCTTTCGGTAATAGTAATTTTAAATTATCTTATCCTAAAAAATATTGTCCTTTTTTTGAGCGAAAGTCAACAATGGCTACTAGTATTGCTGATATAACAATCAATCAGCAGCAGCATCTTGTAAAAAAAGATAAAAATACTTTAAAAAAAAGTTAATCCTATTTGGTTCTTTTATAAAAAATACTTTAAAAAATACTGGTTTTCACTCAACTTTCGAACTTCTAGTAGTAATGAATTTCTAGTCGCCAATTTAAAAAAAAAAAAAAATTAAGATTCTACTTTTTTAGGCGATTACGTCTTAAAGTCTTGGCGAAAAAAGAAAAAACAAAACAACAAAAAATAGTTTAGAATTTAGAGTGGGGGATCAGTTTCGCATATAAATTTAATGTAAAATGATCTCCGATTTCCCGGGCATTCTTGCCTTTTAGTGAAATTTATAAAATAAATAATTACTCTACCATTAACTCTAGGTACGACTAACAAGCCCACCTCCTAAAAATGCCATCTTGAACGTATCGTACCATTAACCTTAAATATGAGTGGCAAGCCACTCCTAAAAAACTCCCTTAACTCTAACACTAAGTCCGAATGGCAATCTCCATCCAAAACAAAACCCCTTCCTTAACCTTATCACTAACCCTAAGTCCGAGTAGGAAGCCCTAATCCTACAAAAAAGCCCATTAAAACCACACATAATCGTCTAAAAAAAAAAAAAAGCAGACGCCCATAAAAA
This sequence comes from Sepiola atlantica, assembly GCA_963556195.1. Lineage (NCBI taxonomy): Eukaryota > Metazoa > Mollusca > Cephalopoda > Sepiida > Sepiolidae > Sepiola > Sepiola atlantica. The sequence continues at coordinate 13,223,121 of OY744550.1, read as the reverse complement.
AAAAACGCACAGGATTTATTTGCCATAGAAAAAAATTGATTAATGCCCTAAAACGCTTGAATGGCCCGGAAATGGTGAATTATTCTGCATTAAATATATGTGAAACTAATCCCCCACTCGAAATTCTAAATGAATTGTTTTTTTTTCTTTCTGGGTGTTCACACTTAATTGCCCCTAGCCCTACCACTAACCTGAAGTTCAAGTGGTAAGCCCCCCTCCTCCCACAAAAACCCTTATAATCGTCTAAAAAAACAGAAAAAAAACAAAAAACAAGAAAAACGCACAGGATTTATCTCCCATAGAAAAAATAATTAACTGTCCTAAAACGCTAGAATGGCCTTGAAATAGGGGATTATTTTATGTGAAACTGATCCCCACTTTAAATTCTAAAATAATTGTTTTTGTTTCTTTCTTTTTGCCAAGTTTTTCAGGGTGTTAACATGTAATTGCCTAAATAAAAAAAGTAGAATCTCATATTTTGGGGAGGTAAGGGGGTGAGTTAGCAGAAGGTGTAAATCTACAATAATGCTACAGAAATCTTGCAATATATTCATTTTTAAACAGTCCTAGTATTAGATTTTAGTTTCTTGTACATAAAATGTATTACAATTCAACTTTGAGTTTTCTAACTTCTTTCTTTTAATGGATTCATGGTATTTTTAAGGTATTGCAGCATATTTATGTGCACTTAGTGCAGATTACTTGGAAACCATTAATTTCTGGAGATTTTCAGTGGCATATTCTGATTCCTTGTACAAAAATACACTTATATGGTAAATTTCATTGCTTAATCTTGTGTTTTAACAAAGATATAACATTTTTACTGAAAAATTAGTGTAAAAAATGTGACGAAACGCATATGGTATTAAAGAGGGGAAAATATCCAATTGTGCGAGGCACAAAAATAGTTATAACTTCCTTATTTTTAGTCAGATTTAAAAAATTTAAAAAGATTCTTTCTTAGATCATCAAGCTCTTCCTATGTATGCCATTATTGAGATATTTTAAGCAATTTAAATTTTTTCATGTGTATTGCTACTTGTAGGAAGAAATCTTTGTTTACAATTTGTTTATTAACATTTTGAATTTTCAAATGAAAAAGAGAGAAATACGACAGACAACATGATATCGTATTTTTAGCATAAACTATTTTCAAATGAAAAAGAAAAAATCAAACGCGTTCCGTATGATGTCGAAAATCTATTTGATTCAACTCAAAATTGTAAAATAATTATTTGTTTGTTTCAGAGTTATCTAAAAAAATAAGTTATTAAAATGAAATTTTGAAAAAATACTTGTAAAAGTAAATAAACGAAAAGTAGTGAGTAAGTATAAACATTTAAAAAGAAAAAAAGTAGTTGCCAATGCTAATGTCACTTTATTCGGATTTTTAAAATTATTTTAAACATTAGGCATTTCATTGTTTACTTTTGAAAAGCCACTTCATACATAAATTGTCATTTCTAGAGAACTATCTCTCAACTATACCGTTTTCTCTCCCAAAAATGGGTTATTCAAAAAGTAGACTATGCAACGATTTATATTTTACTAAATTGTTAATATGGTATTTATTTAGAGTTGACAATTTATTCGAAAGTTTAATTATTAAACTTTAATCCAAGTCATGAATTCTATGACTAAAATTACCTTAAAGCTTAAAAAATGACTTTAGATGAATTAATAATCTCTACTTTTTTTTAACCATCCTTCCTTTTCCCTTGGCGCGGTTTTCGGTTGTACTACTAGTCTTTTACGCATGTCTATAAAGTTTTATTACCCTGTCTTAAAAACAAATATTAACCCCAACACGCACCAGTTGACAGAACTTCGAGCACACAAAATGACAGACATCCCAACAGTCAACACCGGCAATTCGAGAAGTATATGGTGTGTTTATTTTACGCGACAAAACACAACGTCTTGCAAACATTTTCACCTATTAAAAAATTAAAATTTGTATCTGTCAAATAATTTTGACAATATTTCATTTTCATCATCATTTTTGCTTAATTTTATTTGTAAAATTATTTTGTTTGTTTAAATAAATTTTCGTTTTTTAATTTCTTGCATTTCTGAGTTATATTTTAGCTTCTGATGGGTTAAAGAATTAGATAAAATGTATATTCAAACTCAGTTTTATTCTTCAGAAATCTTTCATGAATCTTTGGTCACTGTTTTAACGAGTTAACTGTTAAAAAGGTATCAGAACTTTGATTACAACAGTCAACACCTTAAAACTTATGATTCATATCATGGAGAATGATTCAGTCACAAAATTATCGAAACAGTGGCATAATTCAACTAAACGTTGAATAATAACTAATCATCACACAAGAGAATGAATAGCTTCCATAGTAAAAAATTTTTTTTCAACAAAACCGAAAAACCGAACCGTAAACCGAGGTTTTAAGGGAAAAAAACCGAAACCGATACCGAAACCAAAATTTCAAAACCGCCCAACTCTACCAGGCACTGTATGTGAGAGGATGGCAATATATACCTACAGAAAATTGCAAAAACCTAACGTTGTCATCTCCTCTGACTGAGATACACATGTGACTGGGAAACATTTGTGAATTTAATATTCCCTAAGAACTTCCGCCTTCGGAATGACTGAGTTTAGAAGTTGACTTTCATGTTCTATGCCTTATGTATTTATAATTTTTATTTTCATTAAAAATTGAAACTTAGTTATTAATGACCAAATAAAATTAATAAGATGACCTAATAAAATTAATTTTTATTTTCATTAAAAATTGAAACTGGTTATTAATTGAAATAACCTTAACCCTAACCAAAGAGACACAAATAAAGTTTAATCATGAACCCCCATTTCCATAAGCTCTATGTGAAATATTTTATTGGACTGCGTGTATTTTAAGCACACCAATTATTTTAACAGTTCAAAGAAACAAGTTTAACAGATGTTTATTTATTTATTTTTGTTTAGATTACAAATGGTACTGGTTTTCTTAGGTTGAATAGCAAACTTGCACAAATAAGATCTTTTATCACGACATTAATTGAAGACCACACTTTGTCAGACACAAACTAATCAAAATGCATGGTTTCAAATTGATTTGCTCTCAGATTAACATGTTCTCCATCATTCCATTTGATATTTATTTCATAAAAAAAGTGTAAATGTATATTCATTAAAATTTAAAAAAACAAAACAACATAAGTGTGCAGTTTCAATTTGACAAAGTCAATTTGAACACAATCAGATTTTAATTTTAATCAGTTTAAAAGAAAGATTTATCTACTCTTACTTTTGATTGGTCCTAAAATCAGGACTCATTGTTTGGATTGAAAACCAATCAATGTCACAATCTGGATCATGTGACTCCCCATTTCTATTTCCGCTATAAACTATCTTCAGAGCATGCTGATTTATAATTGGTATGAGTTTTAGGTTTACATTGTTCGGGGAAAGTGTGAAAAGCAGGGGTTACCCGGCATTGCCCGGGGCAAAAGTGTAACATATTTCTATTATACGTACTATCTCTGTCTTCTCCAGTCGACCCTCCCCCCCCCCCCCAACCGCAATCGATGTATATTTAAGTTATTGTTAAAAGAAAATTCTTAGGAGTCAGTGGTGATTGAACCATCAACCTCTCAATCTTGGTTCTGTATTGCTAACCGTTGCACCAAAGAAACAGTATAAGGTTTGACAGAAAAATAGATCACTTGAATGCATTTAGAATTCGTTTTTTTTATTTTCTGCATGTTGTGTATGCACAAAACGTACAGGTGACGAAAAAAAAAACAAAGCAATTTGACCCCACCCTCAGGGTCAAGTGATTCATGATCGGTATGGGTTTTAGGTCTACATTGGATCGAGAAAACATGAAAAACGGACGGACAGACACTTTTGATCATTTATATATATATATATATATATATATATATATATATATAAAAGATTAATTGAAGTAGCTGTCTAGGTTTTGTCTTCTATATTTGCTAAATAAAGAAAACCTTATTTCTTATGTAGAGATTAAAAGAGTGAGTTATCTCCCTTTCTCTTGATTGGTCCTAAATTCATGGCTCTGTTTTTAGATTGAAAATCGATGAATGGCATGACAGAGAGCATGTTAGTTCCAATGTTGTTTTGCTATAAAGAGTGATTTATAATTGGTATGGGTTTTAGATCTACATTGGATGGGAAAGCGTAAAAAATGCACAGATAATTTATTGCATATTTATTTTATTTTTTCTTGTCTCTTTTTCTTTTAGCTCACTCATGAAAGGTTCCGGAAGTCATAAAATCTTGGATTTGAGCGCCAATCCAATTTTGCGTCACTATTACCACAATAAAGTAAGTTCAAAATTTCTATCCAAAACAGCTGATGTACAATTCTACACCGAGTTGAATTAAAAAGTGAGATATTTATTATTATACTAAATGTGACTTCATCAACGTTTGCTTCCCTAAGGTTTTTTTTTATGTACTTTAATCACACAAAATACATGCTAAAATATATCTTAATTCTGGGATTTAGTTATGTTTGAAAAAAAATTCTGTTTTAATTGTTCTAATTGGCTACATTTTATAATTTAATTGAACAAGTCCCCTGTCTCTCTCTTAGCTATCTACGTATTTCTATCGACCCTTCTCACACTATATGATTCAACCATTTTTCTAATATTCTTTTATGTCACTGTGAGCATTTAGAGAAAGAGTGACTCTCTTTTTCAGTGTAGTCATCTAATTTACATACGTATATTTGTAAACATCACAAACACGTATGTAACTTAGATGACAAAATATTAAGCCCGTTTACTTCTATATAAGAATTATAATGAATAATAATACTTACATATAATCTATTATTAATGGAGATTTGGTATCTGTCTGTCTGAAGCGGAAACTCTACTATTACTTCTATTAATTGTATTATTGTACTATATTTACGACATAATCACGTTGACACACCGGTTCCCATTAGATCATCGAAGTTAAGCAACGTTGAGCCTGGCCAGTACTAAATGGGTAACCATTTGGGAACACCAGCTGCTGTATTTGGCCTGTAGAGGATATGGGCACTACCAGGTTCTATCATGCCCACAGAAAAGTTAGGACAGATAGAGTATCTGCTTGACTCCCTAAAGACGTCCCCGGACGTTATGGGATAAACAATAAACAACAACAATTATATTTTAATGCTCAATTCAATTTACTATACTATTTCAGACTAATGTACTATCGTTCAATGTTCAATTCAGGGGAGGGGGGGATAGTGTAGTATCTGTTCTGTTGTCATGATACCATCCTCCCAGGCATTACTTCCTCCTTTGGGGGGAGGAGGAGGGATTAATGTATCTGTTCTGTTGTCATGAGACTAACTTCGTAAGAATTACCTTCTCCTTGGGGAGAGGGGACCTGTAGTGTAGTATCTGTTCTGTTGTCATGATGCGATCCTCCTAGATATTACCTCTTCCTTTTTTTTCTCGGGGGGGGGTGTAGTGTAGTATCTGTTCAGTTGTCATGATACCATCCCCCTAATCATTACCTCCTCCTTTGGGGAAGGGGGGGGGGGGCGCATACATCAACTAGAAATTGTTACAATCTATTAGCAAACTCAACACTTACATTATATATACTACCAAAATTTTGCGACTGAGTAGGGGTGCATCTTTTTGCTAACAATAATTATATAGAAGTAAAGACTTATTACCTTTAGATATGCAAGGAGAATGTTTTAAAAGATATGTCAACGTATGAATTTTTAAACAAAATCAAACTAGAATAACTAGTTGTAGTGACGCCGCTCCAAAGATTAAATCTGTTCTCACTTGAGCAGCAGAGGAAGGCGAGGAGACCTGATTCTGGCATACAAAATCATCAAGGGAAATTAAATCTTCCTTTCAAGGAGTTTTTTTGGTGCTTATGCAGATGAGCGGACCATTAAAAAATTTTTTAAAATTATTTTTTTATAAAAACAATATTATATACTTATTCAGTGTTATCTTCTTACTCACTGCAAAAAAGTAGAAAAAATTATCCACTAGAACTTTAACTACAAGTATTTTTCCATTCTGTGTATCGTAACAGCGACTCGTTCACAGAGACGCCATGTTGTTTTTTATTATGATTTCGCAAGTTGATTATCTCCCCTACGAAATCTTCTTTCTTTAGAAACAAACTGAAGTCTCTGAACGAATCGCTGTTATGATACGCAGAATGGAAAAATACTTTTAATTAAAGTTCTAGTGGATAATTTTTTCTACTTTTTTGCACAGTGAGTAAGAAGATAACACTGAATAAGTATATAATATTGTTTTTATAAAAAAATAATTAAAAAATTTTTTTTAATGGTCCGCTCATCTGCATAAGCACCGTTTTTTTACTCCAGCAACAAGCCGCAGTCTCTGCATGAGTGTGTTCACTGCTCTGGCCGTGATCGTCCCCACTCGTTGTGCCAGTCCAAAAATATTGTGCGGCTCAGTCCATACTGCAACAAAGAATTCTCATTCCAAGTAAAACCATGACCGCTGGTGATATCCACTAGAGATAACTGCCAGACAGTCCATTCAAGGGGACTTACGAGCATTACTTTTTGGTCTCAGCATGATTCCTTGTTTTTATGATGCACTTATTTCATTTTAAATAGAAATGAGATTCTTTGTGGCCCAAAATACAAAATCAGAGATATTCTCAAATTCTTCTGTGCACCCCCTTTCTCATTGGCTGAACATCTAACACTTGCAACGTCTGCCATTCGCATGCACTACTGCAGGTTTATACTCTCAAGGTGTTGTGTGGCGTGGTTTACCCACTCTAGGACTTTTCTTAATATTTAGGATGTTTTCATTATTATTATTATTTTATTATTATTATTATTATTTTATTATTACGAGTGTACACCCTCTGCCAAAAATGACAGAAAAAAAATCATCCTTTACCAGTGTTCGCACAAATAAATTGGTAAAGTTAGAAAAAATGAATTTTTAAAAAGTGAAAGAAAACTGGAAAGTTTTTAAAAAGGAAGAGTAAAGAAAAATTAACTGAGCGTGAAATTATATGTGTGCGTTCACTGAACTGGTCGCGATCGTCCCATTTGTTGTGCCAGTCCAAAGTTGTCGTTCGACTCAGTCAGTGCTGCAACAAAAAATTCTCATTCCAAGTAAAACCATGAGTCCAGTTTATAAACAATTAACAGATGTTTATTTGTTCGCGGTTACAAATGATACTTGCGTTCTCCAGGTTGAATGGCAGACTTGCAGAATGAGATTTTTCCTGACCAAAAAAAGATAAGTCCAATCAGCACAATCCTTTAGCTAAGAGCCACAGTGGGTCCATTATTCCTGGACAGGCACACAGCTCCAACTCATCACCAGCTCTCTGAAAACCAAACTGACGGTCATGCGCAGAAGCCCACATCTCCCTCTCCCATCTCCTGGAATCCTTTCCTCCCGACCAGAAATCTTGGATTCCAGTCTTACTCGCTGGTCACCATTCGACCACCCAAGGGCTGACTGCTAGAGATAACTTGCAGATAGTCCACTCAAAGGGAATTATCATGAAGATAATCAATAGAAGAAAAGCAGCATTCTCTGTCCATGTTTCTGCTATGTGGAACAACCTGCCAGAGGAGGCTGTGACGATGACTACCATATCCAGGTTCAAAGCAACCTTGGGCAAACGTTCAGACTGTATATAGATATAAATAGCTTCCAATTGTTTCTTTACATGGCTTGTTGCACTTTGCTAACTTTTTGCCAAATAAATTTGGTTTGGTATATATTATTATTATTATTATTAGTAGTATTAGTATTATTATTAGTAGTATTAGTATTATTATTAGTATTATTATTAGTAGTAGTATTAGTAGTAGTAGTAATATGATGATATGGCTTTAGATATAAAGTTTCCATTGTACAGTAGACACGCCTCCCTGTGCATGTTTCATATGCAATTTTTCTAAGCAAAAATACAATTTCATTACACTGTGATATTTCACGTGATCCATTTTGGTAAATGGCGCCAACGTAAAGGAAAATGAAACGGGTGATTTTTTTTTTTTTTTTTTTTTTTTGTGCGATTATTGAGTGTTAAATAAAAGAAGATTTGTTCAAACATTATTATTTAGTGTTTGATATTATTGCTAGAAACAGACGCATATATAGATTGCTTTCGGCTCAATCGAAGAAAGGCAGTATTCTCTGTCCGTGTTTTTTACATGGGTTGTTGCACTATGCTAATTTCTTCCAAATAAATTTGATTTTGCTTTGATTACGACCCAACGGGTCACGGGGACATCTAGTATTTTATAACTATAAATATAATAATAATATTAAGTATAACAGATAATAATGGTTTCATGACGTTTTTAAAAGAAGTAAAACGAATAACAACGACGACGTTGTGCAGTCGTGTTTGTAATTTTTCGTTTTTTTACTTCTCTAAAGACAAGAAAGTAGATCTTTTTGTGGCTCTGATCGGCCAAAAATTTTGGTTTCATGACGTTTTTTAAAAAACAAAAAATAACAAAAACAATGGCGTGCAGTCGTGTTTGGAATTTCCACTCCACTTTGAAAACAAGAAAGTAAATATCTACCGGAGACTTCTCCACATATAGTTTTCTTTATAAATGATAGTGGTTTGGCTTCAGACTTGCGACATGTCCCTGTAAAATGTTCTTGCTATGAAAACAGTCAAAAGTCTGACAAATTCAAATTCTTATGAATGCGATGGATCACTTTGACTGCCTCATATATCTCAGAACATGGGTGTACCGAAGTGTAAGTCCAAGTAAATAATATATAAAGGTACTTATTTTTAGTTATGCAAGAGGAATATCGTAAGATATGTCACAGTTTATGAATTTTTGAATGTAATCAAAATAGAATAGTTGTGACTCGAGGGGTCATGCGTATGTCTAATATTTTATAACTATTGGAATATATCCATCCCAAAAATTGGAACACAAAAAGTAAGCACATTTTTCGGTACTCTTATAGAGAACACACCGCGTTTCTGTGAGTTCGCGTCATCAACGTTCGGGAAAGTCTCTGAAGCGCCCGAGAGTTGACAGGCGAAGACTGCCAAACGATAAATTGAAGACGGGCAGACGATAAATTCAGACGAAGAAAATCAAAGCAAAATACATATATAAAAATAAAGAACAAATAAACCATAGCTAAACTGTTAGTAATTAGATGTTTATTTTTTGGTCAAAGGAACCATTGTTAATCAAATGTTTTTAAATAAAATGTTCTTTTGTGCACCGAAAAGTTTCAAAAGATGATTTTTTTTAATATATAACAAACGACGAAACCACTGTTTTTAACCAATTTCTTGTTTTTTTTTGTTGTTTTTTTAAAAATGTTTTTGTATTTTTTTAACATTTTCTGGGTTTCGCTAGAAGTGACCGTTGCTGACAGAACTCAGTCCTTCGGGAGATTCAACGTGCTGACACAGATCGTAGAAATTCGTTTTTTTTAATATGCTGCAGATTGTAGAAATCTATAAGAGTACCCATTTTTCATAGCAGTGTAATTATAAAGATGAGAAAAATTGACCAAAAAAATAAGTCTGTCTTTTTTTTTGTTTTTAATTCATCAGCATTTATTTCAAATTTCATCAAACAAAATCGAAAATATCTTTGATGATAATCCTCTTCATATTTATGCTTTTTGTTTACAGATAATCCTCTTCATATTTATGCTTTTTGTTTACAGATAATCCTCTTCATATTTATGCTTTTGTTTACAGATAATCCTCTTCATATTTATGTTTTTGTTTACAGATAATCCTCTTCCTGATGTGCGCTGGGAATGAACTCTTTTACTGTTTGCTGTACATTAAATACTTCACAGATGGACCATCAGGTAAACCTGCCTTCTTTCTTGTGGTTGAATATTTATTCTGCATCATTCTCAGACTCTTCTGCTTTTTTTTTTTTCTTATTGGAATATTGAGCACTTTATTGCTTTGTGGAGAAAATAAAACCATTAAATTTTATCTACATACAAACAATGAACAGAATAAAAGGGTGTGTATACATCTAAAAGCACATACGAAAATCGCAATTTCAAATAAAAACTATTTCATATACTTACGTATCAGGAAAAAATAGTTATCTACACCAAAAATTATGAAAAATTATCGAGTAGAATTAAAAAAAAAAAAAAAATTAAAAAAATCAGTTTTATCATATTTTGCCGATCTGTTATTCTTTACTACTTGATTAAATAAGACTGACTTATCTCCTCCTGCTTTACGGGTATTTCCTCTCTTATGAACTGTTTTTTTTGTTTGTTTTTTTTTCGATAATTTTCCCTAATTCTTGGTGTAGATACCTATTTTTTTCTTACATTTAAGTAGATCAAAAAGAGTTTTCCTGTTAATTTATTTGTAACTCCGGTTTTCATCTGTGGTTTTAGATGTATTAGCACCGAATAATTTATTAAAGATAGAATGATTGGGGGGGGGGGGCGAAAATATTATACCCTGTCCCACCGCCAGTGAGACCAGCTATAAGAGCAACTCCGTTTCGTGAGGTTAATACTTTAACCAAGCCGTAATCTGAAGGAACGCAATTTAATGAGGGGCAACAACCCCAGAAGTCTCTACCACCACTGAAGTAAAAATTAAATCTGTCTGCGAGAGAAGAATATTTGGAAAGTTTGGGATATCAAAGACAGTGACAATGCGATATCAGGTTGAAGACACTGTTTCATAGAAAACCATACAGGGTAAAGGTAGATAAAATGACAATATTGAAGAATTCAATAATTTTAAATATTTACCTAATGTATTGTATTGAATATAGGTGTTCAATGTTTATAATTAACTAAAATAAACTTGCTTTTATTAGATAATTTTAAATTCTGCATCCATCATGATTTATTTCAATTTTATCAAATAAAATTGCAAATAGTAGAAGAATATTTATTTTTTAATCGCTGCGTCTGAGTGATACATGGGCCCCAAATGCTTCTTACTTGCAACGACTTCAGCGTAATGATTCTGCCATGATCAGGTGGATGCGCGGTGGTGGTTGCGAACGTGCTATCACTGCTCGCTGTTGTGTTTCTTGGGGAAAGTTCAGGAAGCTGCTGCCAATCTTGACATCTAGGCACATTTCTTTCATGACTCTGGGGAAAGGTATTTTTGGCCTGTGTTTGCTCTGCCATCTTGCATGGCAGTGAGACATAGGCCCCAAATGCTTCTGACTAATGACCGTGCCATGATCAGGTGGATATGCGGCAACAAACTAGAGGAGAGAATCCCTTCAACAGTGCTGTATCAGAAGTTTTTTGGTATTGATGGGATTTTGGATGCCTTACGCACTCGGGGTCTCAGATGGTTTGGCCATGTACGGCGTGCCTGCATCAACTCAGTAGCACGCATGGATACCCAAGGCAGAGAATGCGTGGAAGACCAAGGAAGTCCTGGCTCGAGTGCATACGAAGTGACTTGATTGCTTGCAACATGACTGTTATCAAGACTTTGGATTGGACAGCGTGGAGAACAGGCGTGAGATGTTGTCTGGTGTTGCTCACCCTGAAGTCCAGGACACTCTCAGCACCTTTTACATGCTAAAACCTGATGTCTTTAACGACAGACGTTGGGTTCAATTGCAGACATGAACCAATTGTTAATCGAAAATGAGTCACCATACGTAGCATTCCCCTTTATGCATGCATCAGGTGTTATTACTAAAAAGAAAATAATCTTTTTGCTAATGTGTAGATAATGTTTTGACAGAATGACTAGCTGCTGGTTTTTGTCTACTAAAAAAAAAACTAATTGGTGAGTTTGAGAATATAAGAGTACAAGACTCATGGTCGTGCTTATAGCTGTTATGTTTTGCTCCACATTCACATTTTGACTCTAGGTAAAAATAATCCTTTCTTTTTTTTTAAATATTTTAATGATACAAAAATTATCTTAAATATTTTTATAAAACTATATTTCAGACATGTGACCAACAGAGAAAGACATGGCTTTTTTTCTACACATCTCATTAGCCATTATCATAAGCAATGTCATAAGCACTGTCATAAGCAATGTCATATTGACTGCATGAAAACCTTTTATTTTATTTATTTATTTTATTTTATCTCGTGTTTTTTTAATTGTTATGAATTGAAGTAAAAAAAAAAGAAGCTTAATTTTATATTTTAAATAATATATTTTTATGACATCATTCTTCTTTGCTTCTGAGGATAAATTTCTCTGTTCTTGTTAGAAACAAATTCTCTCTCTTTCATCATAATTATCATATTCAATTAAACGGCCATCGCATCAGCGGGATAAACAATGTTAACATCCTCTATCATAAAAACCAATGTGTATTTATTTGTGTGTAATATATGTACTTCCATCTTGTCACAAAAAAAGACGAAACCATTTCAAGAGTTGAGGAGAAGCAAGAAAGCAAATAGCAAGTCAGACAACCCCCACCATCTGAAATGAATTCGGAAAAAAATTCTTCACTCTAAATAAAAAGTCAACAGTTGGTGTTTTTTTTCTTTAGGTCATCAGAAATGATAATTTATATATGAAAAATTAAATTACTAACATAATTCTATTATATTAGTGCAAACACTGGCAAAGTTTTTTTTTTTTTTTTTTTTTTTTTTTCATCATGTTTGGCGGAGGATGTATACTTGTACATAAAAACTGTGTTGGACAACTTTTAGAAACTGACTTCCAAAGTAACCTGTCTCCGACCAGGTTTTTATTTATCCCTCTTTCTCTCAAGTCCATCCTTATCACTTCCTCCCATGTTTTCCATGACATTTCCCTACCAACTGACCATGCTACCTCAACTGTTATACATCTAACTCTCAACCATTCTTTTAACGTGAACAAACCCATGTTCTGCACACATCTCTCCATACTGTGAAGATTTAATCTCCCTCTGGGGACATCAGAACTAAGCCTTTCTTTAAGAGTTACATTACACATCCATCATATCATTCTCATATCATTTCTCTCTATGTAACACATATCCTTAACCATTTCTGCTCAGGTCCCACTTCCAATACATCATCAGACTGCATACACATGCCTAATAGACTCTTCCCTTGGTCAACAGTAGTAATGCTCTACTGGTTAGTAATGGCAGAAGTTCCCTAAACTTACTCTATCTACTCCTAATTCTTGCAATCACACTGGCACCTGCTACACCCTGTGTTTCAATGGTATCGCCAAAGTAACAAAACTTCTCGACAACCTCAATAACTTTGCCATCCAAATATACTTTCTCCACATCTGAGTTCTCTATTGTCTTTCACTTCTTGCACACAAACTGGTTATCCTCTCTCAACCTATCAGTAATGCCATTGCACTTCTTGTGTATCCAATACTTTTTAGTACCACAAAAAGTTGAGTTGCTTCCAACTCTCTTTCCGGAAACTTTCATTTTTCTGGGAACTTTCCAACACTACAACCACTGATTATCACTTTGGTCTTGGTAACATTCACTCTTAGACTTTTACTCTCCATAGCATTTCTCCAAGTCCTTAACTTTATGTAATGGCAAAAAATGTTCACAGTAGATAAATTGGTGCTTCTTTACTTTCACGACGGCATGAAAATATTTAAAGAAATGTATAAACTTTGTTATGTACTTACGTGAAAATAAGATTGTACAGAAAAAATACGCAAATACATCCATTAAATTATAAGAAAAAGAAAGAAAAAAAATCGATCTTACGTATCTGTAGACATTTATACTTTAGGCAAGGGAAATAACTCAAATTTTGTTTTGGGGGAAAACTCAAAATGGCGACCGATATATAAAATCGTTTTTTTTTTTTTTAATTTAATAAATATTGGATGAATTTGCGTAATTTTTGGTGTATAGTCTTCTTTTTAGCTACCGTGTGAGTACAAAACAAACTTTATACATTTCTTTAGCTATTTTTTTTTTTTTTTTTTTTTTTAAGAGAGGCCTAACATGTCGGAGTGAAAGTAAAGAAGCATCGATAAATCTGAGTACAACTGATGCTCAAATGATAATAAATTAAATTCTATTTTTTGTTCTTTTTTATTTATTTCAGTTGGGAACTTGGGATTGGTGACCGTTCTTCTGTACCCTTGCGGAGTGATTGCCCTTTTGAAGATCACGATAAGTTTCCTGCAGTTATACGCAGCCATGGCCAACGTTGCTGCGATTGATGTTTCTGAACGTACGGCTGCAAAAGCGAGTTCCCCTCACCGAAAGAAGGCTTCCTAAATGAAATATATAGGTTTATAATAGGAGATAAATGAATGTATATATATGTATGTATACGTATATATATATATATATATATATATATATATTATATACTTATACTCTAACTCACAGCAGCTGTTTGATTTTCTTGCAATTATCAAGTGAAACTGATCCGGTTAGATTGTTTTTACAGTCTAAACATGTTATTAAAAATAATTATTGCATTCCTTTAATTTAAAAAAAAAACCATGTATTTATTTTTTATTTATAATTTAAAAGCTTATTGTATTCTATTCTTTATTATTTTGCATTTAATATTGTATATTAAGTTTAATGGCTTATGATATTATTTTGCATTTAATATTGTATATTAAGTTTAATGGTTTCTGATATTATTTTGCATTTAATATTGCATATTAAGTTTAATGGCTTATGATATTTATTGCAGAATATGGTTGTTAGTTTTAGTATTGTTATCATGAATAAACAACTTTCAATTGCAATAAAATGGCATTACTTTATATAGGCTTAAATTTCATAATGTACATTTAAATTTCATAATATACATTTAAATTTCATGCTTTGATCTAAATTATGTTTAAATTTCATGATTTAATTTATATACATTTAAATTTCATAATTTAAATTATATAAGTTTAACTATCATGATTCAAATTTGATTTGTGTATAATTTACCATCTATTTATCGATAATATTTGTATCAATTGGTTTAGAATTTTATGATTACTTTAAAATCAGGTTTAGCAATAAGATTTAATAAGATTTTTTTTTAATATCTTAATATGTATATTTTTTATATTATGATACTAAACCTTTGTTAAGCTGTTGTGAGATGGAGTATTAATATATTTATATATGTACACTTTAATATATTGAGTACTCTAAAAATATAAGAAGTGGTATTGATATATATATATATATATAATATATATATATATATAATATATATATATATATATATATATTATAAAACTGCGTACACTGTGCACATGCACAATATATAGATAATTGATCTGAAACACTAATTGTGCATCGTCTGTGTTCTGATGCTCAATAAAAGAAATTATTACAGAGAAATACGTATATATATTTGTATATAAGCCAATCACATGTTAAAGTTGAAAAACTATATATATATATATATATATATATATATATATATATATAAATATACTATACACACGTATGTGGATATATATATATATATAAATATACTATACACACGTATGTGGATATATATATATATAAAATAGTCATACCTATATTGTGCGCATGTATGTGTATATATATATATATATATATATATATATACATGTGTGTATATATAAAATATTCATATATATTATACTCATGTATGTGGATACATGTATACATATTTGTGTGTGTGTGTGTATATATATATATATATATATATATATATCATATACTATACACACGTATGTGGATATATATATATAAAATAGTCATACATATATTATACGCATGTATGTGTGTATATATAAAATATTCATATATATTATACACTTGTATGTGGATACATGTATACATATTTGTGTGTGTGTGTATATATATATGTATAAAATAGTCATATATATTATACACACATGTGGATACACACATATATATATATGTATATGTGTGTGTGTGTGTATATAAGGATCTACTTTCCTTATGAAAATTATTCTAAATAGTATTCCCTCCCAATTCACTCAATGAAAATTTTTTTTTTCAAGAAACTTCCATTTTCAAAATACAAAAGTTCATTTTTTTTTTTAATAATTGTTGAATAACTCAAGTTTATAAAGCAGAAATTTAATTTTGTAAAATGTTTTATAGTTATGTTTACAATACTTTGAGAAAAAAAAATTCAAAATGTAAAAAACATGGTTCTTATACAGATGAAAGCACATATGAAAAACGCATTTCCAAATTAAAACACTTGTATATACTTACGTATCAGGCAAAACTAAGTACCCTCACCAAAAATTAGGAAAAATTATCGAGTACATTTTTTATTAAACGTAAAAATCAAATTTATCGTATCTTGCATTAGGTAATCGGACTTTTGATGAAGTTGTGACCTGTAATGAAATTACAAACTGATTTATCTTCCCTGTTTTACCTTGCTCTTCCAAATTGCTTGTGTTACGCTAGGGCCCATGTATTCAGAAAAATACGATAAAATTGATTTTTATGTTTGTTAAAAATCTGATTGATAATTTTTCGTAATTTTTTTTGAGGATATTTATTTTGTCCTGGTACGTAAGTATATACAAGAGTTTTTATTTGGAAATGCGTTTTTCATATGTGCTTTCATCTGTATAAGCATAAAAAAATATATATATAATTAAAGTTTTCCTTGGCACTATTTTCCAGATGAGGTATTTGCATTATTTACAGGATTTGGACTGGCGTTCTCATCTTGCTTGTTATCGCTCTTAACAAGTTTCGGCCGTTGTACTCTCCAGCCTTCTTTGGCGTCATAGGCAGTAACCATCTGGGAATTTTGACTTGAACGCTGAAAAGCAGACGGAGAAGGCCGGATAGTACAACGAAAACATTTGAGAATAAACAGTTCAAAAGATGCAAATCAAAAATAAAGAAATTGTGACTACTAATATATTTCCTTGGCCTTTTGGCAAGGAGCAAAGTGTAGTATCTGTTTTGATGCTACACTTCATCTTTCCTGTCCTCACTCAGTCTAGAAGGATTGCATCTTCACTGAGTCAATTTAAATTTTTTTTGTCTCAATCCAGAGTGCCCGTTTTTGGGGGGGAGCTGGATTTTCCCCACATTAAAAACCGACCATGTGTCTAACTCTACCCTCGTGGGGAGATAAGTAAATGGGGACTACTAATATATTTACCGTATTACCTACATGCAATACTCGTAAAACCTGTTCTCTCGTTGCGGCTTATCATAATCAAGGCTTTGCTAACCAAGTTCTTTTTACGGTAGAAAGCTTAATGACACTAACGAATCAAGGGATTCTATATCGAAAGCCTAGTCTTTTCCAATCTTGAGCAATTCATTTTATTTGGGGTTCTGTTTTAATGTAGTCCTTACACTCGTCTGTATGATGAGTAAGCATTTTAATATCTAACGAATGCATAAAAAACAGGCAGTGTGTTACAAATACAGGTAGACTTGAATTAAATATTTTCTTTCTATTTTTCTTACTTTATAGATGTATTTACGTCTTTACAGTCGTGTGTATCTTGTTAGTATTAGAGCACATTTGCTGCTTTGTTGAATTCATTCACTATGTTTTATTAAACAAATAGTCTTTCTAGGTACCTCCAAATTAAACTAGGGACAGTATTGTCAATGTCAGGGAATTATTACTTGTAATTAAATATAAATTAATGAATAAGTTGTTTAAATGAAAGACACATTTTGAGGACTTTCTTGAGGGGAATATTTTCACTATCAGGACCCCCCCCCCCCCTAATTTACTTAATGAAACTTGCATATAAATTTATTTTTCAAGACACACATTTTTTAATTTTTCAATAGATCTTTCTTTTCTTTTTTTTTTTTTACTGAAAAATGTTTATATATATATATAGTGAATGCTTTTATTCAAACATGTACAAGGTCTGCTACACTGGCATGTCGATGTTATCGATCTACAGCTCTCAAGAGCTGAGGTCTCATCAGGCAGAAAATTGTTTTTTGATTCAACTGGATTACTATATATATTACTATATATATATATATATATATATATTTTTTCATTTTTAGATAGCGTTGAAATTGACATAATTTTTTAAAAAGAATGCTATTAACTTCAAACATTTACAGAGCAAGTTGATTTTCGAACAGTATTTATGGTTAAGTATATTCACTGGTAAATTTATAGCGAGATTTAAAACAGTTTGAGATCTCTAAAACAAATTATTAAAAATATTTAAGTAATGGAGAAATATTTTTTTAAAAAGATGATTTACTAAAATTTTTTATTTACATTTTTACAAACAATTGAATGTATTATCTATTGAAGAACAATTTTAAGAAATTAAAATAAAGTCCTTTCAATAGTATATACAGATTAAAATAACTCTTCAAATTTGTATAAAAGCTACTTACTATAAAATAAATAATATTTATTTACTTTTGATTAAAAATAATTTGCTTTTGTTGTCAATGAAAATGACGTTTTAATTTTCCTTCTTGTGAGCTTCCATAATTTTTTTTCCTTTTCGCAACCTTTTTTTTTTTTTTTCAAGTGGCAGTTCTTTCTGTGGAAGGAAGTGACATTTTTTTTTCGTCAGGAAACAAAATCTCTGGAGGCACCTAGTTTAAAATTAATATGAAAAAAACTTAGTTGTACATCTTTATCTGAACACAAGATCAATTAAGTTGATTGGATATTATATTATAGAAGATTCCGGATATTTCTCCATTGATTCAATACGATTTTCAAAACTTCTGTTAATTTTTATTTTTTTAATTATTTTTTTAGTTTGTTTGATGTTCAGTATCTCCCGAAGAAATTACCAAATAGACTGAACTATTCCTTTTTTGATCTATGGCACTGCATCAGTAAATCTAAAATAGCATGATTCTACGAAGGAAAGGTATGAATTCCCCCAAAATGTCCAATTAATCCGTTTCTACTATGGATTTGCAATGTCTAGACATTAACTAGATATGTTAAACATATATTCAATATTGTTCAGTACATATTGTTTTTTCGGTGCTTCTGCATTATGACAACAAAATGGCAATAAATAAAATTCCCTTCCTTATTTCTAGAAGAGTGAATCGAAATGGAAGATAATTCGAATTATTTTATGTCTTAATTCTTTTCTTAATTTTCTGAAAATTGAAGACATTTATATTATGTCAAAGTTCTCCAAATAAATCTATTTTATTTCCTTTTTAATACCGTTTCTTAATGTATTTTATTGCAAAAATACTGTTTTTAAATATTTCTTCTGACAAATTCTTATACTTTTCTATCTGTGTTACGGTTTCCCGTGACGAAAAAAAATCAAATATGATCGTTTTGTTATGAGTTCACCTAAAAATAATTTGGATTAGCCCCCCTTTCGATTCACTCCTCTAGAAATAAGGAAGGGAATTTGGTTTGTCGCCATTTTGTTGGCATAATGCACAAGCACAGTTTTTTCTGCTTCGCTTCATCTATATAATTTTCAACATTTACTGTGTCATTAATGTATGTTGATTTAATATGAAGAAATGATTTAGTTTATAACTTATAAAATTTGTATTGAGCAGTTTGAACATGTAAATACATTTAATTCCTACACATGAGCTGTGGTAAAAAGTAATTTCTAGCTAGAATGAAAGTTTATTGGCTAATTGTTTATTCTGATGCTGTTTTCTTACTAAGTCAAAGAAAACGGTATTTATTTATTGAAGGTGCTACTATTCTAGAAAAAACTCAAATAGTTTATTAAAAGAAAATGCCTCAAATTCAAAGTGATTTTTATACCTTTTCATTCCTTGGCAGTCTAAATATTTTTTCCTTTTCAATAACAATCTTCTTGGATGTTTACTTATTGTAAATACACCAAATAATGGGGATTTTTTAATAAAAATAAAAATACCAGATATTTGTTATGTTATCAAAAATCAGTGAAGTATTTGATCTCAATGAAAATTTCAGTTCTTTATTAAATAGTTTTTATAGGTAATTTTTTTATTATTATTATTGAAAGAAAATTTTGAGGACATATTTTTGCTACTTTTTGACCCCTCCCTTTATTTACTTGACGAAATTAACCCAGAAATCATTTTTCTAGTCCCAAAAAATTGTTAATTTGTAGAAAGATAAATCTCTGAAAAATATTATATTTTTTTCTTCTTCCAAATTTTTTTTTTCTCAACATAAAAAAAAAGGGAAAATGCTTTCATTTATGTAAAGAAAATTTTTTTTGTAAAATAAAAAAAAGTATATCAGTTTGGGGGCCATGAACATCTGTTGAGGTACCTAGATTTTACTAAGTATTTCAAATAAAATGAATAAACTTTTAAAACTAAACAATACATAATTATTTTAAGGGTATTATTCTTTTACTTCTGTTAATGTATATGACATACACATTAACATTTATTTTTACTTTTCAAATTACTGTCAAGTAATCACCAAATTTGCAGATTATAATTATTTGTATTTATTACTGTTCAATTTTTAGAGGGGGGCGGAGCGGTTTGCTATGTTAGTCTGTATGATACCCCTGAAATTGACATTTTCTGAAAACTTGTTCCAAATCCTTTAATTATTTAATTTGATTCTGAAAAACATTATCAGATTACAATTAATTGAACACTAAATTCACTGATTATGTTAAAAAAAAAAAATGAAAAATTTACTGTCTCATTTGTTTTGCTAAATACTAGTCAAAAAATAAAATAGGGGGCCTCATTATTTGATTTATATATATATATATATATATATATATATATATACTGAAGTGCCCTGCTAAAAATTAAACAAATAATTGAGTTGGGAAAGGTGAGAGTAATCGTATATGTCCAGCGTTTTTACATCATTTAATTATTGAGGTTTGTTTCTTATTTAATTTAATTTTTTTTTTATATATATATATTGATACCAATTTAATCATTCCAAAAATATTGGCGCTTGTCTCATTCATGGTGATTCAATAGATTTTGCTCAGATAGTTTGTTCTGCTTTGGTCGACGATGAAGGGAAGTACTATTAAGGGGAGTTAACTCGGGTTTTGTTTTTTCTTATCGAGAAAACTGAGACGCCATTTTTTTTTCTTTGAAAATAAGAAAATAAATACAATTTGGGTGGGTGTTGATTGTTATATCAAATTATAATTTGACAATTCTAATTAATAATTCATTAAATGCTTTCTTTTGTTTTTACTTGAAAGTTGGTTGAACCGATTAAGTAAAAAAAAAATATATCTCATATCAAGTTTGCGAATAGTTCAATGTTTCTTTTGTCTTTGAATTTTAATGAAAAATATTTTTTAAATTGTGTAAATGGTTGTCATTTTTTTTTTCAATCTGTCTGTATGCACTGAATTAAAGAAAAAGAATTATTGAGACCTTTTGTATTTTCAGCACTATAATTATGCTGGCAGTTGAAAGGAACAGGTTTAGCTTAACACCATATTTAACATCACTTCCAAAGTCGCACCTTTTCAAGCGTAAACAAACAAACAAAAAACACACTTTGAAAGTGATTTTGGTCTCTGAGTGATTTTTGCCATTTAACAAAAAAAAATTTACAAAAGAATTTATATTTGTTTTTTGTTTTTTTTTTCAAAGAATATATATTTATATTTAAAAAAAACAATTAAATACGCTTTTTTAATTTGACAAAGTCGATTTAATCAAAACCTGTAACTATTTTTACACGTAATTATTAAAAAGAGAAATGTTGAAAAGTGCTTCGGACTAATTAATTTTTTCATTAAGAAATTATTATTATTTTTTTCTTAATGCAGATAATTTAAAAAAAGAACTTATAAAAACTTGATTTGTACTTTTAGCATGGTACCACATTTACAAACAGAATATCAGTGGTATAGTTTGTTTATTTATTACTGATATATTAATTTTCATAGTTTTTTTTTTTTTTTTTTTTCATACATTCCGACCATTATATATCTTAAAAATACAAACAAACCCTTTTTCAGTTAAACTAAATATTTGTACATGTATATTAAGTCCTCAAAACAAGACAATACATCCATAAAGTTGTGCAATTGCTCACATTAGCAGTGAAGTTAAAACTCTGACATTAACTTTGTTACTTGGCCTTGTGGCTCGGAGCAAAGTGTAATATCTGTTCTAATACTACACTTCTTTTTTGTCTTCAGTTCGTGTAGCGAAATCCTTCTAGACGGAAGCAATTTTTATTTTTGTTCCAATCAAGAGTTCCCCTTTTGGAGGAGCTAGATTATCCCCCACATTAAAACCGACCTTGTGTCTAACTCTGCCCTCGTGGGGAGGCAAGTAAATAGGAACAGTAAGCTTACAATTCTCTTTTCAGATTCACACAACAGAAACAAACATCTTTATGATATACTGCGATCTACGTCGTACGGTCAACTAATTTGCATATTGATTTGCAAAAGAACATTTCATTAATTAAATATTCTTTTTTTTTTTTTTTTTTAGATTCATTAATTGTTTTGATTTTAATATAACAGTATTTGTAAACTGAAGTATCTGTTATTCGTTGTTGATAATATTACTGAGACAGGATGAAAAATGAGTAATATTGTTTATTAATTTTTAGAATTAAAAAAAAAAAATGTGACAAGTTAATTTTTATAAGAAATAAATATATATTGTAAGTAAATAAAAATGGTTAGGGGATTTTTTTTAATAGAAAAATGTTATGATTAGACAAAGTCAAATTGAAGACATGCATTTTTTTGTTTGTTTTGAAAAGGTTTTATTGTCACTTATTACCTATTTCTTTCATCTGCCATCAAAATTGTGGTGCTGAAAACACACTTGGTCCATTGTTGTAATTGTTATTGTCAATTTGTTGTTTAGAATCTATTTCTGAAATGTTTATTACAGCTTGCAAACAAATAGGCTGTCTATAGAAACAACTGTTTATTTATGCTGGCAATAAAATATGTGAACTTCAAAACGTCTCTTTTTATTATTAACCCATTTTTGTTTGCATGAAATTGTGAGAAATTCATCAGAGAAGCCGTCAATCCAGTTCCACTTCAGAGCTGGAAGAAGCGGTGTGGGGTCAACTCAAAACGTGAAGGATGAAGCAGGATGCGGAACTTGTTATCGATCCACTTATCTACGGTGTTCGATGGTAGAAACCAGACTGGCTGTCACTCGTATAAACGTTGACAATGGATTACAGTGTTGGATTGGCTCTTATTCGGGACTTGTTGAATTCAGAAAGAGCCGGCTCATCCAACCCAGGGTAAATGTCATTACATGTCAAGTCAAGAATTAAAACATAAAAAAAAAGTAATAAGTTGCCAGAAGGCCCTTTACCTAAATGAGAAGTTTTGCAAGAACAAAAAGACATTGCCAAAGAAGGTAGACTCCCTCTACCGGGCTAGAAAACTTCTCACACCTGCCGGTATCCTCTATCCCTACAAAGCCACCATTCACCCATGCATGGAGTATTGTTGCCACATCTGGGCTTGTGCTCCAATCACTAGTCTCTCTCTCTTAGACAGAATCCAAAAAAGAGCCTTTAATCTAATAAGTCCTACACTGTCTATCAAGCTCCAACCCCTGTCCCATCGCCACAATGTTACATCCCTGTGCTTTTTTTACAAGTATTTTAATGAAATGTGCTCCGACGAACTTGCTGTACTTGTGCACCCTCAACGTAACTACCTCTGACAATCAGCAGAATCTCACCCCTTCACTGTAAAAGTCCCCCAGATGCCGGAAATCTTTCTACTCTAATAGCTTCTTTCTTTGAACAGCTTGTCTTTGAAATTCCCTTTCTGCTCCCTGTTTCCTCGACTGTACCAACATGCAGAAATTTAAATGTAATGTGTAACAAACATCTCGTTGCACAACTCCCCACTTAGGATGCCCCTATAAATCTGCCCTCCAATTCTCAGTAGCCTCTTTACGTCTCGATGGCAATGTGCCTTGTTTGGAGTGAATGAGTTTTTTAAAAAAAAGAAAAAAGACAATTACTCTGTTAACAGTTATATTTTATTCGGAGCGAACGCCTTCCTCTAAAACCGAATCACTATCAGTTAAACAAAACCAATTTTCCTTTTCGTAAGTATGTTGTCTTTTAATAACTATATTTTATTTCCGTACACCACGGCTTCTGTCTGCAACAATAAGATTAGATGGGAAAACTCCCATGACTGTAAATTACCCCGAAAAATGAGACCCCCCCCCTCCTTCCATATATCTGTCACGAGTGAAACAAAAAAATGTTCCTTTCTTCCTCCGTGTATCTAAAACTAAACGGAACTTCCATAAGCAAAATTTCTTCCCAAGAACTATCCATCTGTGGAACACAATACCACCTGGCTGCTTCCCAGCTGACTACAACATGCTCGTTTTCGTTTTATTCTGTTTTTGTTTGCTTGCCATTCTTTCCACCTTTCATGACCACCATTCTTCCTACTTTGTGTTGAAATAATGTGTTCGTTTTTTAATTGTTAATCGATTGTCACTGAAGAGCAAACGGTAGACCCAAAACTACATTT
This sequence comes from Sepiola atlantica, assembly GCA_963556195.1. Taxonomy (NCBI): domain Eukaryota; kingdom Metazoa; phylum Mollusca; class Cephalopoda; order Sepiida; family Sepiolidae; genus Sepiola; species Sepiola atlantica. The sequence goes on along the minus strand of OY744550.1, from coordinate 13,198,751 downwards.
TTCTTACCAGACCAAACCCAACACATCAGGCCAGAAGATTTGCTGAAAGTACTACACTTGCCCAACATGGAGGTTATCCTAAGGATAAATCGATTGTGCTGGTCTGGTCATGTGTAACATTTATCCTCTTGGATAAACCGTTGCAGAAGCATGAATTTCATAAATTGCAGGAGGGTTGACCGGCCAAGGAAAACTTGGAAGCAAGTGATTGGACAAGACTGCACAGTGCAATTTTGAGACTGCTGATCCGTGAGAGGTGGAGAGTGAGCTTGCGTAATATCATTGAACATCTGACCCCTGAATAAGGGAAGAGTGACGTTAAATGAATAGGAGAAGATTGCGAAACGTGCGTAAGACGGAAAAAATATAAGCATTTGCCTAAAAGTTACAAAAAAAAAAATAATGATTGTGGACTGATTCTTTTTGGTCATTGGAATGCAACCAACCAGTATATATGCTCTGAAGCAGGAACCTTCATTGAACTTGTGTTTTAAAACAACTTGGATGGTATTATAAAGGATATATACCTTAAAATTTTTTTATACAAACTGAAATATATATATATATATATATATAGTAAGCAATGAAAATATATATGGCAATCAAGCTACACAGAGGCTACCGTGTTTCATCCTCGGGGGGAATCGTCAGGCTAAATGCATGAAGTTATTTTTGTCAGGTGTTTTTATATACATGGCTTGCTAGTTAACCAATCAGATTCTTTGTTGTTCCCTCAGCCAATCGTTGGGCTTCCCGCGAACAAAGGCTTTGTTGGTGACGCTCCTATGCCTATCCTATTTTTTGTTAACAGTGGATTTTCCTATATCCTGTTTCCTTTGTTTTGTCAATACAGTGGGCGAATTTAATTTAACACGTGGTTTCTTGTATTTCAATTTTAGGTTTTAAATTTTAACTTGTTCAGTTTTTTATTTATTTAATTATTTATTTATTTTTTTTTTGTTTTTAAATTTTATTTTATATCATCCTAAGGTAAATTTATTTCTGTGTAAACAGCTGTTTGCTATTTCACTTCTAGAGTTTAATAGGTTTCGGGGATCTTTAAAATTTAGGATTTCATATTTTTCATTCAGGCATAATCTACACGGGTCGCCTAAGTTTCTACATGTACTGGCCTGTCTTACTATTTTCCATTCAATTATTGGTGAGTGTCCATTTTCTTTGAGCTCCCAATAATGGTTAGCTAGTGCTGTTTTAGTTCAACGTTCTTTGTTTTTAAATGTGCTTTTGTGGTCATAGTATCTGGTCTTAAAGTCTAGGGATGTCATACCCACGTAGTATTTCTTGTTATTTGGTCTTTCGTTGGCAAATATCGTTGCTTGGTATACAACACTTTTAGTTAGGCATTTATTTTGTAGTGGACAAAGTTTACGATTTATGCAGTTACATCTTTTCTCTTCATTGCTAACTTTTTCGTTTCTATTCGGGTGGTTATTATTAGTGTTTTGTTTATTTCTACTAGTATTGTTTATATTTTTGTTCTTCGTAGTGTTATTTTTGTTATATTTTCCACTTTGTTTATTTTTTTCTTCTCTGTTGTTGTCTTTTAGTATTTTGTTGTGTGCCTTAATTATCATTTCTAGGTTTTCACAGCAGCTGTAGGATAGTTTTAGATTATTTTTTATTGAATATTTTATGTAGAGGATTGGTTACAGGGAAGTGTTTTTCAATCAGATTTAGGAATTTTTTGCCTAGTTTAGTTTTTAGCATCTGGTTATAGGGAGGGGTATAGTAGATTATATTTCTTTTTCTTTTGTTTTTATTTTTAATTTTGTTGTAATTATTGGTGTCCTGTTTTTTATATTTAATTTCGGTATCATGGTAACCACTATTTTTTAGAGCTGTATTGTAAATGTTGATTGATTTTTTAAAAATGCTTTCGTTGCTAGAATTGTTGATAAGCCTACTTTCGATCGAATTCGGGATATGTTTTATGATTGATGGGGGGGGGGGTGATTAGACTTTGGGTGTACGTATATTGGGTTGGCATTATCTTTTAGGTATGGTTCGTAGGTGTTTTTACTTAAGTTTAATGTGACGTCTAGAAGTTAGTAAGTTAAAACCTAAGGAAGCCTATATCTTATTTAAAGACCACAAAAGTAACTTTAACAAAAACCCCAGCACTCGCTTAATTAATCCGACCAAACCAGAAATAGGAAGAATCAGCCAAACAATTCTATCTAGAATTAATAAAGAAATAGGAAAAATACCTAGAATTTCAAACTTTAGTTTAGGGATTATAAATGTATCCACATATACATACACACACACATGAAAATACACCCATATATATATATATATATATATATATACATGTATATATGCATACACATACACAAGGCCTACATATATATACATAAAGTGTATATTACTCCATTCTTGTTTACATTTATGTCTATTATTATAATGTTTTACTTATAAATATGTAACATGTAAAAATTAAACACAGAATAAAAGGCATTGACGTGTGGGGTGGATGGCACTGGGCAAATAAAAGGAAGAAGGAGGAGACAAAGGCAAGGAAGTTGAGAGTGGGAGTGTGAGAATGTAAGAATCAGAGGATGAAATGGGAAGACAACTCAAATCTGTTGTTCAAAGTTGGACGAAATTTAGAGATTAGAATAGCTTCCGAAATTCGAAGCTGACCGATATTGCGGACAGAGTTGAGAATGCGGACACTAATAGGGCGATGTGTGTTGCCACATGATATTAAGTGTTTGTGGAAGGAAGAAATGTGGGTGTTCAGATGTTCTTTAATGCGTTGGTGCAGAGGCCTAACGGTGCTACCGATGTAGAACTTTTGAAACTTAGCACATTGTAGGTTGTACACTGTATAGGTGTGGAAGCAGAGGCCAGAGTTGGGGATGGGGCAATTAGCTAGAGAGCAGGGGTCCGGGGTGTAGTGGCTTTTTTTGGATAAATGTTGTCGGAGAGAAGTGCCTGTGTGAGAGAGCTGTATGTTAAGGTTCTCACTACGTATGGCATAGCGGAAGTGATACTGTCGCTAAAGAAGTGGAGCTTAAGGAAGCAAGTGTTGGTGAGTGTATGGTGTCTACGTCTTTTGGTGTTGTTGAGGCTGGATATGGCAGTGAGGGGGAAACCGTTGGTTAATAGGGTCTGGTGGAAGGCTTCGGTGTGTGTTGTTTTGTTGGTAGTAGATGAGCATTTGTCCTGTATGCGGGTGATTTCGGTGATATATATATATATATATATATATTTATAAATAAATACTAAATTATTTATAATATACAGAGGCTAGTGTTTCAAGCTTTTTGCTCTCATCAAGTGTAGGAAAGTAAAAATTTCAGATGGTCAGGAGGCGCTGACCCGGTTCACAGAGTCAGCCTAGAATCTGCAAGCAGTCACCCTATCCTCATGGCCACCGGAAACTGTCAAGTGATTAAAGAAAATAAAGATCTATATGTACCTCGAAGCGGGCACAGAATTTATATATGTATATATATATATATTACTATGTAAGGTTAGTTTAAGAGAATCCCATCAGAGTGCTCGATTATTAAGAAATTTAAAAAAAAATAAGAGCGTAATATTTATTTATTAATGTTTGTATTACAGAAAATCAGAACAACATCGGTACTGTTAGTTTCAAAACCAAACAAAGGTGACCTAAAAATGGACATTTGTCGTGGAGATAGACATAAACAGTGGCTGAAGAAAATCTGGCATAGGAGACCAACTGTAGGTCTGCTTTGTTTGGGTTTAAAACCGACGGTACCGATGTTTTTCTGACATTCTGTAATACATATATAAATATATATTAAGCTCTTATTTAAAAATTTGTCTTAATAATCAAGCACTCCGCTGGTGTTCTCTCTCACTAACCTTACGTATATATATATATTATAAAATTCATTTCAAATAAATCTCGACACAGACTTCTTGAAGCTACACTCATTACAAACTTTAACACTATCAAACAATGTAATGGTTTCTATAATTTATCTCCTTTAATCAGCAAACTCATTTTATCCGAACAAAAATTAAATTCAGATCCTATATTAGATTCTCTGCATACGTCTTGCATAATGTCTATATAAAAATTAAATAAATTATTTTCATATATGTATGCTGTTATTTGTTATTATATGTGTACGTTCATTTA
>OY744550.1:13172110-13187110 GCA_963556195.1 Sepiola atlantica | reverse complement strand
ATAATCCAATATCCTTTATATCAATGTTTTTTGTGAGGTTGTATAATATGTAAAGTCCGACTAGGTCGGTTACTTCTGCAGAATCGAAAGAACCTATTTTTTCACAATATTAACATCTGAGTGAAAGATCAGACTTTTTTTTCCACCTGATGAAATCTTAGTTGGTAATAACTATTGATCGATAACATCGACATGCCAGTGTAGCAGCTTTTTGTACATGTCTGTATAAATAAAAATAATTATATATATATATATATATATATATATATATATATATATATATATATATATATATAACGTAAAATAATCACCCAGTTTATAATCACATAACATAGGGCAGAATGAGTAAACATTTTTTTGGGGTGGGGGGTCAAAATGGTTGTCATTTTGGAAATACCTCCCGAAATGATTACTCGTTCTGTCCTATGCTATGTGATCAAGAACTGGGTGATTATTTTATAGGTTATATTTATATAGTAAAGTAAACCCACATTTTAAATCCTAATTTAAAAAAAAGTTTTTCCCTATATTTCCAGCATGTTAAAATCTCATTTTTATTTGACTCTGTTGAAAAATTTCAACAGATCTATTTAAAAAAAAAAACACTTTATGATCTGAAATTTTGGTGCTTAATAGATAGTGTTGTAGTAGAGTTGTTAGTGAAGATGAGAGTTGCTTGTTTGAGATTGGAGACTGACATCGGTATTCTTCTGACTGGCCTCGCTTGAGATGAAGAAGAAAAGAGAGTGACCAGAGTTTCAGTTAAAAATACCAACATCTTCTGTATAATTAAAGCAATTCTATTTAACAGTTTCATCAACACTAGAACATAGGAATATAAGACAACAAGGCAAGTTGGTTCGGCAGGCATGTATTTGAGAAAAGGAATTGAATCCAGTTTTTAGAAAAGGAACCAAAAGGAGTTCATAACACAAGAACAGAAGATTATAGGACAGGTTGGTTCGGTCGGCATACATTAGATAAATGTAATTGAGTCCATGTCTTTAGTTTCGAACGGGAATTTGTATCTCGCCTCCCGCTAAGTCATGGCAAGAGGCGAGCAAAGGATTTGACGTCTTGTCAGGTTGGCATCTCGCTTGGAACTATTTATATTTGTGCAGCAAATAGAGCTGGGCGGAAACGGCAGAAAGGTGCACATGTGCACTGTTTTCCAAATGCCTATATCACTACTCAAGTCTCAGCATAACGGTGCATGCCGCGTGACAGATTACATGTAAATACAAAATGAATTAGATCTCAATCATGTCACTGCTACAATGATAAACGTTACTATTGTAAATATTACGTCAGATTTTTGTTAGACTTTTTAAAAAATCTGTTAAAAAGTATCAAAATAGAAAAGAAAAAGTTCAATCCTACTATAGAGACCATTGGAATATCTTGCTCATTTCGCTTTGTGTTATTCTTCCAAATTCAGTAATTATTACTATGACCGACATAAATTATTTTAAAAGAAAATACTGATGGGAAATTAGTCAAAAACTAATTTATTTTGTTTTACCAACTTATTTGTGAGCTATTTGCATTTAAAAAAAACAAGCCGCGCGTGCGTGGTCTCCCTCTGTATGTGACTCGATGTGGCGAGTGTAAAATGCAATAAATTTGGGCAATTTGGGGCATTTTTGACCCCCCTGGGGGCGCGAACCAGAATTTTTCTGAGGTCAAGGATGCTCATTTTATATGCAGAACAATTGCCTCTACATTTTGGCCAAGTTTCAGAAAAATTGAATGGATGGATCAAATGTTATAGGAGAAAAGGGTCATTTTTTGCCATTTTGGGGCCTTTTGACCCCCTGGGGGCGCGAACCAGATTTTTTCCAAGGTCAGCAATACTTATTTTCTATTAGGAACAATTGCCTCCACATTTTGGGCAAGTTTCAGAGAAATTGAATGGATGGATGAAAAGTTATGGGGCAGAAAATGTCATTTTTTGCCATTTCGAGGCCTTTTGACCCCCTGGGGGCTAACCAGATATTTTTTCAAAAATCGGAGAATGTCACTTTCTAACCTGACCAAAGTTACAACTTCATGCAAATTCAATGGATGGTTGCGGAGAAAAATACGGACGGACGGACGGATATGCCTCAAAACATAATACTATTTAATAGAAGTTATAAGCATTTTAAGTTGCCGTAAATATCGGTTCTGAGCAAAGTAGATACTTGTTTACATTATGGATCTTACTTCCTGTGGCGGAAGAAAATGGCTGCTTTATTCAGAACCGATATTTACGGCAACTTAAAATGCTTATATCTCATTTGAAATATTAATAGTTTTTATAGGTCACAAATGAGTATTGATTTACTCCTCTCCAGGAGTTAGGCACAAGGCCAGTTTTTATCTTACTCCCACAAGTAAGATGTGACCCAAGGTCGGGTCGGGAATAAATTGTTTTTGACTCATTTCCCAATGGTATTTCCTTTTAAATAATTTATGTCGGTATTAGTAATGATTATCTCGATAGTAATCTAAATTTCCAATTTGGATTAAATCACAAGATTAAATTATTTTTTTTTCTAGGCGAGGGTGGAAAGGACAGGGTCGACCAAGCCTTCACTCTTATTACTTAAATGTTAGAAAGCACAGAGACCTTGGCCTTCGGGGCTTGATTTACGCCGGTCTATGGGTCTGTCCGGTACAGTTCTAGGAGGTCCACCCTCCTAGGCTTTGCCTCCCCTCTTTGGGGAGGAGTAAGTTTATTGCTTACTGCCTGAGGCGCTCCTACCGGGGAATACCGACGGGGCTGCCCAGACAATTTTTAATGGCCAGAGTGCTCACCTTCTCGGGCGCTGGCTTTTCAAATCTCACTTTCTGACCCGACCTTGGGTCACATCTTACCTTGTGGGAGTAAGATAAAAATGGCCTTGTGCCTAACCTCCTGGGGAGGAGGTAAATAAATTATAACCTGGCACAGGTAAAGCTTACCTAGTAGTCAGGGTTCGCTTTGGCTCATTCTAACACAAAGGTCTTGCTCACTGGGTGCCTGAATGAGGAGGTATGGTTCGACTCGATCCTAAGAAGGTGCACCTTCCTGGGTATAGGCCCCCTGGGGGGCTAACCAGCGTCTGCAGCGCCCCTAGCGGAGAATGCTGACGGGTCTAATCAAGGCTTTTTAGAGGCTTTTTTGAAAGTGCTATGAATTTTTAACCCTTAAGTAAAGGTTCGCCATATATATATTAATATCAAAGTGGGGCATGATTTTTCTGTTCGGTCTCGGGAGGATATCATCCCAGGCATTATCTCCTTCTTCAGGAGGAGTGATTTGTTTATTACGGGTCGCTTGTGTCGCTTCTACCGGTGAATTTCGACGGGTGCAAGCAAGACTATTCTTATAACCATTCAGAGTACCCCCCCCCTTTTTGTGGGGTGGGGGGGGGGGTTCTCCATTGTAAACCGACCTCGTGTCTAATCTTGTTTTGGAGGAGGGATGGTGGGCTAGTCAATAAATAGGCCACACTTGTAAAGGATACGGCAAATTTCAAAACTCTCTAATCCGAAATCAATCAACCAATAGCAGTAGAGAATATTTTATTTAAGAAGATCAACTTGCTAATCGATAAATCACACAAGAAAGAAATGTAAAAAATGATGACACGTTCGCCTTCAAGTTGCACATATACGACACGGTCTCGATCGAATGAATAAATACATAAAAAAAGGCTACTGACCCTAATCGATTTTCAATAAGTGTCTTTTCCATATAAATAAATACATAAAAAAGACGAGTATATTTAGTTATTTAATAGAGGGGATAAAGGTTTCCGAAAAGTTTTTTTTACCTCAAGCAAATTTAAAATCCATTATTTTTTTAAAATACTATTTTAAACTTAAATGTATAACTTGCTGAATTTGAGTAAAATATATACTTATTAACATGTTTGGTTTATATATTTATTCGCCCGGGTTAATCTGTGGAGCCGACGCATAAATATAAGATCTACTAATTCTAACTACCAATAGGAGTGGCCGGTGCGCGCTGTGTTCTAGATAAATAAAGCGTTCATTCTACTATATTTTTTCTAAATATAAAAAGGCACAAGAAATTTAAGAAGAAAGAAATCAATCATGTCTTTAAAAATTGCTACAAGCGTACTCGCAAGGAATCAAATTAATGGTAAAGTATTTTTTTTCTTCTTATTAGTAACTTATTTCAAAACTAACTCTGTTTAACCGGCGTTGCCCAGGTGGAGAGATATTGCCGGGTGGAGTCCTTAGATAAAAAATAATTTAAAATTATAGTCATATTAACAATTTTTTTTTCTTTTTGAAAAATAGAATTTAAAAACAAAGGCATTAATAATAGTTTAAGTTTCCCGTATTAAAAAAAAAGAAAGTAATTTCAATAATTTAAAAGTAAATAAAAATAATTCAGTGTGTAATTATTATCAAAATTACGTATCACGAGAAACACACATACACAGACAGACGAGATCCTGATAGATTTATTGATACAGAAATAAAGAATAGTTTCTTGGAAGTCGCGTTCAACAATGAAGCCGAAACGAATAAAAGGCGTGCGTTAAATTTCACGCGATAAAAAAGTATGCTTACAATTTTTTTTATTTATTAAATAGGATTAAAAAAAAAAAATTTTTTTTACTTTTCTTTTCTTTTCTTTTTGATTTCAATAAATATTCGATTTATAGTAATAAAAAAAAATCAATGTGTACTAATTATTAAAGTTACGTATAGACAAGAAATGCGCACATTCACAGACACATGAGATATTGTTTAATAATTGCGTTAATATATTTTACTTTTAATCGAAAAGTAAAGTCATTTTAGTTTTTTTCTGTCTGTAAAAAGAAAAAGTAATATTCAGCGTGGAGATAATTTTATCAAAAAAATATTATTAACGAAAGTAAAGACAACGTGTTAAAAAGGAAAAAAAAATCACCGGTAAAAAAAAAAAAGTAATTGAATTAATTCTTGTATCCACACGTTCGCACCAAATATAGGATAACATTCGATAATATTTGTTTGTAAACATAAAACAAATGAGCTAATTTTTGTTAAAATCTGAATTATCAAATTTTTTATTACATTTTCATCATTAAGTTGATAAATTATATATTTTAGATAGAATGTAAGCGATTCTTAAATATATATATAGATTGACAACAAAATTTGAGTTTTCGAAGATTAACTCACGCAGCTAATGCTGAGTAATATATTTTTGTGTTTTTTTGTTCCCCCGATTTATAAAATCGGGAGACCTATGTTTTGAGGCATTTCCGTCCGTCCGTCCGTCCGAATTTTTCTCCACAACCATCCATTGAATTTCTCTGAAATTTTGCATGAACTTGTAACTTTGGTCAGATTAGAAAGTGACATTCTCCGATTTTTGAAAAAAAATCTGGTTAGCCCCCCAGGGGGTCAAAAGGCCCCGAAATGGCAAAAAATGACATTTTTTGCCCCATAACTTTTCATCCATCCATTCAATTTCTCTGAAACTTGGCCAAAATGTGGAGGCAATTGTTCCTAATAGAAAATAAATATCGCTGACCTTGGAAAAAATCTGGTTCGCGCCCCCAGGGGGTCAAAAGCCCCCAAAATAGCAAAAAATGGCCCTTTTCTCCCATAACGTTTGATCCATCCATTCAATTTTTCTGAAACTTGGCCAAAATGTAGAGACAATTGTTCTGGATATAAAATGAGTATCCTTGACCTCAGAAAAATTCTAGTTCGCGCCCCCAGGGGGTACAATGGGGGTAAACAATGCAATAAATTGCCCAAATTTATTCCATTTTACACTCGCCACATCGAGTCACATACAGAGGGAGACCACGCATGCGCGGCTTGTTTGCTTTGCTTTTTCAAAAACGTTGTTACTGTTAAAAGAGACTCTATATTAGGTACGTGCAAAAATGGCCGTCTCTTGCACGGACTATGCGTATTAAAAAGCGCTTATCATTAATTATTTAATTAGTTTCCGTGTAAACTTTGATTGTGTTTGAAAGATAAAAGCCTAAACTTAATCTCTAAACGGAAAAAAAACTGCATATGTACGTGTGAAAAAGAAATTATAATGAAATATGTTATCACGGCGGCTAAAAACCCCCAAAATTCAGTGAATTTTGAACTTTGAAAAAATTACTTGTAAAAATGCCTTGAAAGATAAATATAAGTTTTTGGGAACTATTTCAACGATACTTATTAAATTAAAGTCATAAGATACTGAATTAAAAAAAAAAACAACCCATGTTTTACTAAAAAATTAGCAAAATTAATCTTTCCAAATAATTGACGATGAATTGTGAAATTAACGAAATTGTTCAATCTCTAAAGATAAAATTTTGAGGACGGTGTAAAAGTGAGTGGTTGTTGGAAGGCTAACCCCACCTGGTTATTGCAGAACGGGGCTACCATACCAATCTAAGTTCATCGTTAGTAGAAATTATTCAATTTTAAAAATTATTTTTTTCGTTAAGTTCCTTTGTCAATTTTTGGTTTATTTTCAAGATTAAAAAAAAAAAATTGCGCTGATGATGACACGTTCATGTCTGAAAGGGAAATATAATTATATCGCAATTTTTAATTTCCCAGAAACTCTAATCATTAAAATCACATGAAATATTGTTTGCAATTATATTATTTTTTTTGGTGAAAATATTGATTAAACAATGCTTTATTCAATAATAATATCGCTAATTCAAAAAATTATTTTTTCTTCGAGTTAAAGTGATTTTGTTAACACGGTATTTAGGGGCCTTTTTCGTAATATATAAAAAATATTAAACATTTTTTTTTTAATTGATAACATCTACAATGCTTTAGTTTCATAAAAACAAAAAAAAATAAATGCATTTTTTTTAATTAATATATAAAAATATAACTTTAGTAAAGGTGTATTTTGTTTTGAAAAAATAATACAATTTTACTAAGATTTAAAAAAAAAATAATAATGGTTTCATTACATTCCTTGATTGTTGATTAATAAATATTGAAAATTTCATTAAAATTGGTTGATTTCCTGAATTTTAGTGAATTTTTGAGTGAATGTTTTTACATTTTGGGAATCGGGGATTGATTTTGCACGTACCTACTCTATATATATTCCAAAAGGTTTTTCTTTTTAAATAAAAAAACTTTTTTATTTTAAGGTACTAAAGTAACCATAACTCTTGTTTGACTTATGAGCGGTAACGTTCCGTGTAATGGCATATATATATATATATATATATATATATATATATATATATATATATATATATATATATATTGTTCCAGTTTTTTTTTTTTTTTTAATGTATTTGGGACCGATTATTGGCTTGTTGGCTTGGTGGAAGAAATAATGCACGAGCTACTTTTTTAAGACTTTTTCTAGGACATTCTTTTTTTATCGTTGTTCTTCCTTGTTTTTTAATTTTAACTTTTATTTTTATTTTTTTCCTTTTCTCTTCTTAAGTGACCTCAACTATTGCAACGCCACATTGTGTATTGTCGGCAGTTGAAACCAGTATTCCAGACATTTAATTTCCCTGATGATCTGCCAAGCAAGTAACTGCTTGGTAGTGAAACACGTGTAGGAAAAAACATTTAATTTGAATAAATAATATTTGTAAGAAAAAATATCTTTAATGGTGATCATTGGTGTCCTGAAAGGAATGCTTTGGTAAGCCTTCATAAAACCACATATAAATGCTCTGTACTCTGTAATCGAGTATCATCGAGCTTGTTTTTATTGGAACAACCCCGGTCTTCACTGAATGATCTATTTTATAAGTGAAAAATCTAAATCTATATATATATATATATATATATATATATATATATATATATATATATATATCCATGATAAATGCCTGTATACTGAAATCATATGCCCTTAATAGGGTTAAGATAAAAATTCATATACACTAAATGTACAAAAGCAAGGAAATTCCCAAATGTTTACACTTTTATTGTCATTAAGGGTATGCGAGCACAACATGGCTATGTATTTTACTTGTAGGAATTTTTCTTCAGCGCACCTCACACACTTCATCCACTTATGCATAGATATTTATACTGTAGTGATGTAATAATTAAATGGTTTGGTTGATATCTTAACTCTATTAAGGGCATATGATTTCAGTATACTGGCATTTATCATGGAATGTCACTACTTTTGTAAAGGCTATGCCTCAAGACAATGGTAATCTTTAAGGTTATTTTGAGTTTTCTGGAAAACTAAGGTATATGGTAAGCTGAAATTAAAATGCCATCAACTAGACCCTAGAACCTCTATCTCTGCCAAAAATCAGCTGAATCCATCAGATAGTTGATGAGATACAGGGTGGCACACACGTACATACGTACACACGGATAACACAAAATCACTCCTGACCTTTCTGGATCTCTGGGTTGCCTTGACTAATGATGCTGAAATTCTACACACTTATAGAACCTATCAAATGAAAATTTTGTGCAAAGTTTTAACTAATTTGGTTTTTGAGTTATGACTGATCAAAGAAATGAGATTTCTAGCATAGGTCGTTTTTGAAGTCTATTATGGGATAGAGCGCTATCGCGCCTACCTTGATATATATGCACACATTGTTAAAAAAAACAGAATCCGTCTGTTTAATTATACCTTTTTTCAATTTTTATGATGGTCTTTTTTGTATTAAAATCAAAAAAAATAATAAATGTTCCATAGGTTTCACGGACGTTTTCGATTCTTCATCGAATCATCATCAGGTGTCAAATGCAAACGAACAAAAAAGCTGGAGAAAGAAGAGAATTTTTAAAAGACGACGGAGAAACGCGCATAGAACGTTTTCTGCATTGTTCCAGGAAGTTGTTGACGGCTGGATGGCATCACAGAACAAAATCGCATTACTTTAAGCATTTTAAAATGTTACCACTGGTTTCATATGTGATGTTATTAATTTTAGGTTGTTGTGTTTTTATGTAGATAGCTTCGAGTATTTTTAATTTTTTAAAAATTGCTTTCAGAATGTATCTTCGTCGAATCATCCTCAGGTGTCAAAAGCAAATGAACAAAAAAACTGGAGAAAGAAGATAAGTTTAAAAAGACGTTAAGCATTTTAAAATGTTACTATTGGTTTCATATGTGATGTTAATTTTAGGTTGTTCTGTTTCGAGCTTCGAATATTTTTTTTTTTTAAATTGGTTTCGGAATGTATAATTTTAGTGTTATTAACTAGAATTTGTCTTAAATCAGAGGGAGGGAAGTTATGCTTTTGTAGATTTTTTTAATTTTAATACAAAAAAAGACCATCAGAAAAATTGAAAAAATAAAAAAAGGTATAATTAAACAAACGAATTCTGTTATTTTTAACAATGTTTGCATAAATGAGTAAAATGCTGCCTAAATACACACACTATATATATATATATTAGTTACGTATTTGTTACTGTCTTTATTGGTGATAGTAACAGCATTTTGTATTTTTTTCCACTTCCTAAGCGGTAAAGAGTAATGATTTTTAGTCACCCTTACTCTTAACTTGATATGAAGTATTTTTTTAAATTATGACCATTTGCTGCAGAGGCAGGAGAGACAGTCTATTGATTGCGGCTTGCTGTTGTGAATTTTGAATAGCACCACGCTGACTACGGTCACCCCTTCTTCTGATATGCCACACACACACACACACACACACACCTTCTTCTGATATGCCACACACACACACACACACACACACACACACCTTCTGATATGCCACACACACACACACACCCACACACACACACACCTTCTTCTGATATGCCACACCCACACATTCACACACACTTTCTTCTGATATGCCACACACACACACACACCCACACACACCTTCTTCTGATATGCCACACACACACACACACACACACACCTTCTTCTGATATGCCACACACACACACCCACCCACACACACTTTCTTCTGATATGCCACACACACACACCCACACACACCTTCTTCTGATATGCCACACCCCCACACACACACACCTTCTTCTGATATGCCACACACACACATTCACACACACACTCACACACACACACACCTTCTTCTGATATGCCACACACACACACACCTTCTTCTGATATGCCAAACACACACACACACACACATATTAATAAATTTTTATGTACATGAATGTAATCCATGTATACATGTTTCTGGCTATCAGTCGTCATCAGCATGGTTAACCTGGACAAGGATCGAACCCTAAGGGCTGGTCAGTACATTTGTGGGGGAACTTGATACTTTGTCAAGAATGGTTATTTCTATTTCTTAAATAGATTAATTATAGGATGCACGGGGTGGGGTTTCTATTTCTTGAAAAGGAAATTTTATTATGGAATTGACCTATCAAAATTCTATTTCCTCGGAATTCTCAATATGTGACACCTCTTCCCCCAAAAGGGAAAATTGCTTAAGGAAACAATTTTTAAGGGCGAGCAGATAGGGTTTTGAAGAGGCAACTTGTTTCAGACGATGACTACCTGTCTGTCCCATATTACGGAAGATGACCTTTTGGTCGTTTCGGCTAACAAAATCAATATGTATTCGGCCTCGTTCCCTCTTTAAAATGTAATTTCTCGGGGTTTTTTTTCCATGGTAGATTTTGCCTGATCTTTGTTAGAGAAATAGATTAGAACTGTGAACTCATCATATACTATATTTGTGATTTGATTATAAATTTTGAATCGCTTATACAGAGATGTCTGCATTATGGGTTTAGACAGATTAGTAAGCTATAGACAATTCGTCGGCTTACATTTGGCGAAACCAAGCTTTAATCTTTTGGATCCTATATATCCGTTTTCCATTCGGCAAAGTGCTTTTATAGCACTTGATGTGCACAAATGTATACACAGATTTGTCACATCAACGCCGGATTCAAGCTTCTAAAATTTTTCCGAAAGGTTTAAAGAATTTCTTTAATTTTTGCAAACAATGTCCGGTTGGCTCTGGGATGGTTTTTATTATAGTCCCATTTCGTATGACATAATTGGTGACTTTTTGCCTTAATTTCTTCATTTTTGACTTCTGAATTCAGAAGTATGTATGACAGGCTAACAACTGTGTCTTCAATTTTTGACTCATCCTCGCTATTATTTTCAACCTTTCCATCGGCTTGTGCAGTAGGAAATACGTCCAGAGAAACCGTCTTATAGTCGTGTTGCAATTGACTTGAGGCGACGATGCTCGGATAATTGATAGAAGTTGTTTGGGTTTTTAAAAGACAATTCTTTGCAGCAAAACCGTGTCTGTCGGAACAAAATCTCTTAACTCCGAATTCGTTCTCCAACTCCTGAATATATGGGCAACAACGGGGGGGGGGGGGTAACTGCTGATTTCTCATGACATAGAAGTCATGTGACACCTACCATGCCATATATGGGGTTTCTGATGGTGACTCTTGGGGTCAAGTATACGGTCATGGTTGACCCCAATTTTGGAAGCTGTTTAATTCAAATTCTTTTCTTATCCTAAGTTTGGTGTCACCAAAGGTTCCCAATTTTTTCTTCCCAATCTTGAGTTGAAGACATGGAATCATAGGTGGTCAAGCTGACCGAGGTTAATTACTCTTAAACTGGGGGATAAGTAATTGCCGTTCATCTAAGCAACATGGCATAAATGCTGGTGTACCTCAGGGATCCATCCTTGGACCTCTACTGTTCCTGATTTTCATAAATTATTTCCCTGATGTCATTGAGACTGAGATAGGAATATTTGCTGACGACACAACGCTCTACTTTTATCATATGGGCAAAACCGACGCGCACATATCTGAGGCAATGGCTGAATCCTCAGAAAATGACCTCCAGTCTGTAGTGGAATGGGGTAAAAAATGGATGGTAACTTTTAATGCCGCAAAGACAAAGCTACTTTCCTTCAATAACTACAAGAAACTTCTCCAACCACCGATTGTCATGGCAAATAACACCCTACCTGAGAGTTCAACATTCAAACTCCTCGGCCTAACTTTCACAGATAACATGAATTGGAATAAATACATTGAAGACATTGCCAAGGCTGCTGCAAAGAAGGTGGGCTCCCTCTACCGTGCCAGTAAACTTCTCACACCTGACATTATCCTATTTCTCTACAAAGCCACCATCTGCCCATGCATGGAGTATTGTTGCCACATCTGCTAGTCTCTTCCTCTTAGACAAGGTCCAAACAAGAGTCGCCAACTTAATAGGTCCCTCACTCTCCACCAAGTTCCAGCCCCTATCCCACCACCACAATGTTGCTTCCTTGTGCCTGTTTTACAAGTACTTCAATGGATTGTGTTCTGATGAGCTTGCTGCTCTGGTACCCCCACGACGTAAATTCACTAGACCAACCCGACAATCTGCCAAATCCCATCCATTCACTGTGGAGGTCCGCAGATGCCGAAGAGCTTTCTACTCCAAAAGCTTCTTTCCTCGTGCTGCTGGACTCTTGAACTCCCTTCCTGCCCCCTGTTTTCCTGACGGTACTGACATGTAGAAATTTAAAACTAATGTAAACAGACATCTCGCTGCGCAGCTCCCAATTTAGGTTGACTCCCCCCCCACACACACACACACACAAAAAACAAAAAAACTTTCACCCTTTTTCTCAGTAGACCCTTATGTCTACAGTGGCGGCCTGCCTTGTTTGGGTGAACTATGTTAAAAAAAACAAAAATTTAGATATCTCGTTAAGGGCTGGTCAGTACGTTTGTGGGGTAATTTGATACTTTGTCAAGGATGGTTATCACTAATCTTTAAAAAGGTGAAGATTAATTATAAGATGGACAGGGTGGGGATCTATTTCTGCAAGGGGAAATTTATTATGGGATTTACCTATCAAAATTCTCAATATGTGACAATAAAAATGAAGAGTGATGATTCTTTTCCAGAACTTGTATATTTTACCCTTTTTTCTTTTTGTCCTATTGTCGCTCCGGACTTAGGGATAGTATTTAGGTGAATGAAGTTTGTTTTTGTTTTTGTTTTTGTTTTTTTCTGAAAAAGATTGGAGACAGCTTGCTCCCTCACACGCATGTATATGAGGCCTGTCTATTTCAAATACCTGACGGGGTTGGGACCCTAATCCCTTTCATAGTAGGCCCCTTGTGCTTGCACCCACTTAACCCCCCGATCCATTCATAAATGCTAATATATATGCTACTATCATATATATTCCTGCAGTAACAAGTTCAGCATACAGCTGCTGCTATTTTCTTTCTAGTAGTAAACAACAGCTTATCCGCCACCCCCAATACCAATACCAATATCAGGGATCCTGACTGCGGTTCAATCAATCAGTTTCTGATAATACCCACGCAGACATCTTTCTGGTGCAAGAGGGAATAGCAGGTCTTGAGGGAGGTCATAATGGCCATTGAGGAGATTGTAGATCAAAATGAGTTCACCACATAAACGCTGGTGCTCAAGGGAGATGCGCTATTATACACAGAGGACAGAAGCGCAGGAGAGTAGAAAGTGACTAACTTGGGTTTACTTTCGACACCCTCGTAACTCTTGCTTCCCTTATTTTGTCCTTTAGTCCTCACATTCCATGAGCGACGATATTTCTGACAAAGGGGGAAGAATTGCTGTTTTCTGGGTCGGAATCTATCCATCTAACACTTATTGTTGGCTAGTTTTTGACCTTGAAGTTGTAGTTTGTTTGTTTTTTTAGCTCTTTACATCACGTGGCTTCTGGAGCGATTTCCATATAAAAAAAAATTAGCTCCTGTTTTCCCTTATAAAAGACACATTGTTTGTCAAAGGGGGAAGAATTGCTGTTTTCTGGGTCGGACTCTAACACTTATCGCAGGCTAGTTTTTGACCTTGAAGTAGTAGTATTTGTTTTAGCTCCTTAAATCAAGTGGCTTCATGCCTTGTCTGGAGCGACTTGTATAAAATAAAAAAAAAGAATAGACAAAAATAGTTTGAATCTCCTTAGCACTTCTTGGTAATTAGTAATTAATAGACAGTTAAACCAGACGATTTAGGAGAATCTGTTGGTCAAGAATTTTGTTCACTTCTCAGCATTAACTCAGACCTGACATTTGATCTACCTTGGAATTGCAATAATAATTTATCAAATTAGATCCATGCCTTTGTTGCTGGCCATAGCTGACATGTGTGCATCTATCGTTGCTTTCCTCTCATGAACGAGAACAGCCTCCGCTTGAGTGCATCTTTTGTAGAGCTGATAAAGCAATCAGACATGCTTGATTTATATAACTGCTAGCAGGGTTACCTGGCGTTGCCCGGGGAAAAAGTGTAACATATTTCTATTAAAAATTCTATCTCTTTACCCATCTCTATCCATCTCCCTATCTTTTTCTTGTTTCCTCCTCCCTCTCCCCCTTTATCCTCTGCCCAGCCCATTGCTCTCCTTAGACATACCCCCCCCCCACCCACACCCACACACACAGACAGCTTTCCTTTATTTCGATTCCTCGAGGCATAAGGGAAGTAACTCGTTGCTTAAAAAATCAGAGTTACATCAATTTAGTATATGAAAATGACTGGAAACCCGACACCCCCACCTGACAAAATCTGTGCCAGTTTAGGGTCAAAGCATAAATATTTGTTTCTAAATTTTAGATATTATTAATTCCGACCAATGCCGACCAAGAATATACAAACTTTGTAAGTGTGTGCACTGTAGTTATGGAGTTTTAGCTGAACATACACACAGACAACTGCCCTTTATATAATAGATTAAATTAATGATGCATCAATTTTAGAAAAATTTAAAATTGCACAATGACCCAAGCCTGAAACTTGAAAGGATGGAAATTCCAGTTGTAGATGAATACACATTTTATGGGGTAATTTTCGATAGAAAATTGACCTTTATTCCCCACTTGAAATCTATAAGGGCTAAATGTAATAGAACATTGCAGCTATTACGTGTGGTAGCCCACACTGAGTGGGGTGCGGACCGAAACACTCTACTAAAACTATATAAGATCCCACCTTGGACCATAAGGATCCTAAAGACCATACTAGCAAACTCCACAAGCAAAAAACACATCCTCTAATTTTCCACG
>OY744550.1:13123535-13156035 GCA_963556195.1 Sepiola atlantica | reverse complement strand
TCGTTCCAATTTGGACTATTTTGCAGATAAAAAGGAGGGAGGATATCTAAGTGATTTCAGTAGTGTTCAGGAGGCGTTCTCGATTTTGAAAGTACTGGGGCTGCGATAGGAACATATGTAGCATTGCACCGGGGCAGCAATAGGTACGTATGTAGCATTTACACCGGGACAGCGATAGGTACGTATATAGCATGCATACCGGGGCAGCAATGGGTACTTATATAGTATATGCACCGGGGCGGCAATAGGTACGTATATAGTATGTGCACTGGGGCGACGATAGGTACGTATATAGTCTGCACACCACGGTGGCGATACATACTTATATAGTATGAATACCGGAGCGGAGATAAGTACCTATATAGAAAGCGCAGATAGAGGTGGTACTTTTTATAGAAATATGTCATACTATTGCCCTGGGCAACGTAGGAGAAATGGTGGGGAAGGAGCAGCCTTCCTAAAAAGCAAAATTAAAAAGGAGCGGTGAAATGGGGCGACCAGGGAAGAGAAAGGTAGAAAGATAAATAGACGGCTATAGAGGAGGGGGGGGGAATAGAAGTTTGAATATAAAGATGTTACACACGCGATTTCTCCTCAATTTTATGTTTTTATGACCCCGAGCAACGCCGGGTAGCCCCGCTAGTATAAAATATATATGTAATATATAGTATATATATAATATATAAAATATATATATAATATATAATATATATAATATATAAAATATATATATGATATATAGTATATATATAATATATAAAATATATATATAATATATAAAATATATATATAATATATAGTATATATATAATATATAGTATATATATAATATATAAAATATATATATAATATATAAAATATATATATAATATATAGTATATATATAGTATATATATAATATATAAAATATATATATAATATATAGTATATATATAATATATAGTATATATATAATATATAAAATTTATATATAATATATAGTATATATATAATATATAAAATATATATATAATATATAGTATATATATATAATATATAAAATATATATATAATATATCATATATAGTATATATATATAATATATAGTATATATATAATATATATCTATTAATAATGGAGTTTATGTATCTGTATGTTTGTCTGTCTGAAGCCGAAACTCCATCAGAGTAGCATGGTTATTTGCTAAGTCCGCCAGCTTCCTTATATACTGCTAGAAAAACCACCGGAAACACTATGCGTGTTTCTCAATTTACACTAATAATCTTACTCATAAATTATAATTTAGACAGACAGATACATAAACTCCATTATTGATCGAGTTCTTTTATTTACATATATACATACATGTCAGGACCGGCGGGACAGTTATAAAATTCGGGGGGGCTCTTCTAAAAAGTGGGGGGGCGGGTTAAACACATGCATATATAACTTCATTATTGATGACCGTAAAGTGGGGATGGGGCAAGTCAAAAAGTGGGGGTGCTTGAGCCCCCCCCCTGCCCCCGCCTGCCCCCCCCCCCCGGTACCGCCGTCCATATATGTACTGCGTAGTTAACCCTGGCTGTTTAATCAGTGGTTTCCTCCCTCCTCCGGTAATTAAATATGTCGATCTGATTAAACAGCCAGCCTTAATACGGCGCTTTAAATAAATTGTAAACAACAACGCTGGCATTCACCGTGCTTATTTTTTCATTTTTAAAACTGTTCTAAGTTTGTTTATTTTCTTAATCTTATTAGCCATTATGTTTTAAAACACAAATTCACTGAATAAAATTGTTTAATTAAAATAATAATTGATTTAAAAATTACTATTAAAAAGCACGCGCGCGCACACACACACATTATAACGAAATTAGTTTTCCACTTTAGGACTCGCGCTAACTTTTACCCCGTTGTTACGGATAGGGTCAGTATTTTGTTTTTTAAATTGTTGATTTTGATTTACGCACATTTTTTTCCGCTTTGAAAAACATAAAATATTACTTATTATATTCAGACGTGGATTTGTCGCAAAACTATTGGGTGTAAATACATGCGAGCATATATATATAATGGTAATAATCCAGGTGAAAAATATCCACAGGGTGGTAATCCAGAGAATTTTAACCGGGTTTATAAAAAGTGCTC
Organism: Sepiola atlantica; assembly: GCA_963556195.1. Lineage (NCBI taxonomy): Eukaryota > Metazoa > Mollusca > Cephalopoda > Sepiida > Sepiolidae > Sepiola > Sepiola atlantica. Next base: position 13,153,908 of record OY744550.1, on the reverse strand, counting down.
AATATCAAAATAGAGCTTTATATATGATAATTTTATTTACACAGACATGTACAAAATCTGCGACACTGGCATGTCGATGTTATCGATCAACAGTTACTATAAACTGAGATCTCATCAGGCAGAGTTAGAATCCGATCTTAACCTCAGATCATATATATAAAATAATATATTATATATATATAAAATATATATAATATATATATATTATATATATAAAATATATATAATATATATATATTATATATATATAAAATATATATAATATATATATATTATATATATATAAAATATATATAATATATATATATAATATATATATATAAAATATATATAATATATATATATAATATATATATATAAAATATACATAATATATACATAATATATATATAAAATATACATAATATATATATAATATATATATAAAATATGTATAATATATATATAAAATATATATAATATATATATATATGATATATATATAAAATGTGTATAATATATATATGATATATATATAAAATATGTATAATATATATATAAAATATATATAATATATATATGATATATATATAAAATACATATAATATATAAAATATAATATATATATAAAATATACATAAAATATAATATATATAATATATATATAAAATATATATAATATATAAAATATATATATAATATATATATAGATATAATATATATAATATATAATATAGATATATATAATATATAATATAGATATATAGATATAATATATATAATATATAATATAGATATATATAATATATAATATAGATATATATCATATAGATATATAGATATAATATATATAATATATAATATAGATATATATATATAATATATATAATATATAATATAGATATATATAATATATAATATATATATATAATATATATATATATATAATTATATATATATATTTTTTATTAAGGCTTTTATTAAGGCTATTATCACTGCGACTATCGTAGGTATGATTGGCAGGCGTTATCATTGTTATCATAATCGGTTTTGTTAATGCTAAAACTGGTAACACCATGAAACTTCTCTTATAAAATGATTCCACTAGTATTTATCTCAGTATAATATAATCACAATTAAAAAATATATAATCACAACAAAATTCACTACAAATAATAAACAAAACATTAAAATAAAATAAATAAAATGCAGAAGTAGCAATTAATACCCTAAATTAAAATTATCAAACATTTTTATCCACATGATAATTACTTATTAGAATTAAAATAAAATAGGAATGACGGTTATAATCATAATTTTATTCTCATTTTAAATTTAACTCACTCTGGCCATCGCCCCATCTCCCTTCCTCCCACCCCGGCCGAAATTGAGATCATCACAGCACAAACACGTGAAAACCTCCCACGCAATAATTTGAAACGCGACTTGTTGGGGTCCTCCCCCCTCCCCTCTCATGTCCCATGTCACCGTTATAGACAAAGCCCCAACTCTGTCCCCCTCCCCCTCCAATGTATTTTCAATTTTCAATCTCCCGTTAAGGTGAAGTTAAAACGTATGCCATTTGAATTCCATCGCTAGCCCGATGAGTTGGTCGCTATTTGCGCCAATGAAACAAAACTTGTTTTGTCGCAACTAATGGAATAAAATCAATATATATATATATATATATATATATATATATATATATATATATATATATATATATATATATATATATATATATATATATATTATAGATGATTGGTGGTGTATGAAGGCATTAAAAACGATGTTGTTTTTTTTAATTGTTTTTATTTTGATATTTCGACCAGTCCTTTGGTCTTTGTCAAAAAATGATCTGAAATGAAGAAAACTGAGGATCGTTGAGCAAACTGTAATTTTGAACTGTGCGGCGTTCGTTTTTTGTCATGACGCGTAAGATGGTTCAAGCATAACATTTCTTCGGGTTAGCAAAGAGAACCGTTGTTTTGTTTTTTTTAAACGAACTCATATATATATTATATATAGACTTTTTTTCAACGTTTTGCTACTGAAGAATAAGATTTACATGGAGGCAAACTTGTTTGGAAGTTTGCAGGTTTTTCCTTTGATAGAGTCGGTTTGGGTAATCAACGAGGAGTGGCGTAGGAGTGGTAAGTTTCTATTGTTCAGAGGCGAGGTCTTGTCGGTGACTTAGAGACCACGTTAGTTTATGGGACAGTTGACGAGTCGGCAAGTCGGAGAGAAGACATTCAGTTTTGAAGTCAACCTTGAAGGTTAACAGAGTTCGGCAGAGTTCGGCAAAGATTTAGCAAGTGATAAAATGAGCTGACGAGCGACAACACTGATAGCTTTGACAGCAAAAGTTAATCTCAGTTAACTAAAATGTGGACGTCAACGTTTGGGGGTCCCTTTCGGTATCACACAATCAGAGTACAACTGTTTTAAACAAAATGCATCTGAGTTTGTGTTTATCTTGTGAGTTGCGTTGTTTGTTTTTCTAAACTTGTAAACCAGTGCTTGTGCCTTCGACGATTGGTCAGTGGAATAGACGACACGGACAGAACGAGGGGTTGGCGGCGATTGTCGAAAGATGCACGTGGTTTTACAAATCGAGCAAGAAAGTAAATTTATATGTTTTTATTTCTACGATTGTTCATCATTATTCTGAACAGTGTTTTATGATCTGTGGAAACGTCACATTGTTTGAGGAGTAAATTTGCAAAGTGAGACTTTTAATAACGGTATATAAGGAAGTTGAAAAAAGTATTAGTTTAAGTAAGATTCTTGACCCGTTTTCAGTTCTAATCGCAGTCTCGTCTTGAAATTTCGTTCTTCTTTGTTTATATGTAATCTAATGTTATTTAATGTTATCTAATGTAAATTAATTGACTAATAGTTTCCTAATTCTAAAGGTATACAAATGTTATGAACGCTGACTTGAAAAGATTAATTAATTAAATGGTAATTACTCGAGACCCCCTCTCTCTTCTGTTTACAAAAATTCTCCAGGACGGACAGACAGACAGACAGACAGACATACAGACAGACAGAGAAGGTGCTCGTTATATTATAAATTAACTCTTGAAGTTGCGTCTATAAATGCACTTTCAATACATTTTCGTCAATAAACATTGTGACGACTTTAAGTTATCATCCTTGACAGCGGACAATTTCAAAGTATTAATATTTGTTCAAGGGCTCGTCTTGCAAAACGATGCAGAGTTAAGAAGACGTGCAATAAGCAAACTTGAAACCGAGCCAAATTTAACATTGCAACAACTGGCCGAAAGCTGTCAACGACATATATCCGAGAAGAAGGAAGCTAAAGAAATAGAGGAAGCAGCAAATTCTAATATTAAAAATATTCTTCGTTTTTCAAAAAAATGATACTCTTCGAAGATAAATTCAGGAAAGATTTTCCTCAAAGGTCGGATGAAAAATTGCCAAACCACCCTTGTTGGGGTTGCGGGGACCTACATTGGTACCAGAAGTGTCCTTTTAAACGAAAAAATTGTGACAAATGCCATAAAATGGGACACAAAGCCTCACATTGCAGAAGTAACACTAGAAAAAAAGTTACATAAAAACAACCAGAATTAATGGTGGCAACCTAAACATATGAAAGTATGTTACGGTAAAAATGAACAATCAAGATGTTAAACTACAGCTTGATTCAGGGTCTGACCTATCAATTATTAATATTAATACCTGGAAAAAGATCGGCAGACCGACTATGCTATGCACAGATAAAGTGGCTCGATCGGTAACTGGAGAGAAAATAAACTTTGAAGGGGAAGTCATTTCAAAAGTGACACTAAAAAATAAGACATTAAAATTACGCAAGTTCATAATGAAAGATACAGGAAATTTGTTCGGTTCAGATTGGATTTAGCACTTCCAGCTCTGGGATTCGCCGATAAGCGCCTATTGTCAACGAATAGAGAACTTTTCTGCTGAAGCAGAAAAATTGAAGAAGGATTTGAAAGAGTCATTCCCCAAGGTGTTTTCTAATGAATTAGGACGCTGTACTAAAATGAAGGCGAGTTTTGAACTAATGGAAAATAAGAATCCCGTTTTTAAGAGAAAACGAAGTGTACCATTTGCCTCTCTTGAAAAAATTAATGCAGAAATAGACCGGTTGGTGGAGAAAGGTATTTTAACACCAGTTGACTACTCAGAATGTGCGGCCCCAACCGTCTACGTCAAGAAAAAATCTGGAGAGATCAGAGTGTGTGCCGATTTCTCAACCAGTTTGAACGATGCGCTGAAAGATTATCACTATCCTCTGCCGACTCCAGAAGAGGTTTTCACAAAATTAAACGGTGGAAAACTGTTCTCAAAAATTGACTTGAGTGAAGCCTATCTGCAAATATCTGTAGAGGAAGATAGCTCTAAGCTTCTCTGTATTTCAACGCACAGGGGACTACTAAAGTTCAATCGTCTCCCTTTTGGAATTAAAGTGGCCCCGTCGATTTTTCAGCAGGTAATCGACACGATGTTGAGCAGGCTCGATTTTTCGATCGGCTACCTTGACGATATCTTAATGAAAAGTACGAACGTCGGAGAGCACCGTGAGCACGTAAACAAAGTATTCGAAAGGATAAGCGATTTTGGTTTTACACTCAAGGAGTCAAAGTGTGAATTTTTTCTAGAAGAGATCAAATACTTGGGAAATGTCATTGATAAGAGTGGAAGACGTCCCGACCCAGAAAGATCTATAGCCATCAAGAATATGCCCGAACCGAACAACGTTACCCAACTACAAAGCTTCCTGGGTCTCGCAAACTATTACGAAAAATTCATTCCCAGTATGCACAAATTGCGATCCCCCTTAAATGAGTTACTTAAGAAAAATAGTAAATGGGAATGGTCCGCCGACTGTCAATCTGCATTTGACAACCTAAAAACGAAGTTAACTTCAGAATTATTTCTTACTCATTTTAATCCAGAGCTAAAAACTATTGTTGCAAGTGACGCCAGCTCCTACGGCATTGGGGTGTGCATTTTGCATGAAATGCCGGATGGCTCAATGAAACCCATTGCGCACACTTCAAGAACTTTACTTCCTGCAGAGAAAAATTACTCTCAGATTGAAAAAGAAGCGTTGGGTATTGTGTTCGCAATGACCAAATTTCACAGGTATCTACACGGCCGTCATTTTATTCTACAAACAGACCATAAGCCACTTATCACCATCTTTGGATCAAAAAAAGGCTTGCTAACCTACACAGCAAACCGCCTACAAAGATGGGGTATAATTCTGTTAAATTATGACTTTGAGATGGAATTTTTACCGTCAAAAAGACTAGGACACGCAGATGGTTTATCGCGGCTAATCCCAAAGTACACGGAACCGCTCGAGGATACAGTTATAGCATCCCTTCGGTCTGAATATGACTATAGTAAAGTACTGTGTAACACAATAAAAGAGCTGCCAGTCACACTTGACGATATACAAAAAGAGGCAAGAGAAGATAATTTTATTATCGAAATTAAAAATAAATTACAAACAGACGATGAGCAAACGGCAGAAGCTTTTTAAGTCTGTTGCGACACATTATCATACTGGGAGCGAGTAGTAATCCCAGCTACGCTAAAAAAAAAATCCTGAAGGATTTCCATATGGGGCATCCCGGAGCGACACGCACGAAGAGCCTAATGAGATTTTATGTGTATTGGAAAAACATGGACAGGGACATAGAGACAAAGGTGAAGGCCTGTGCGGGCTGCGCGTCGGCAGCAAAAGCACCACCTATTCAGTACTGTCCATGGCCAAAGGCAGAGCAACGATGGTCCCGGATTCACATAGATTTTGCGGGGCCATTGGAAGGCTTCTACTATTTAATTATAGTCGACAGTTACTCAAAATGGCCAGAAGTTGTTAGATGTAAAAACCCAACAACGGATGTCACGATATGCGCGTTGCATGAACTGTTTGCCCGATTTGGAGTGGTGGACATTGTTGTATCGGACAACGGTACACAATTTACTTCACGAGAGTTCAAAGAATTTTGTGAAGACTTTCAAATTAAACATATCACCACTCCGACTTACCATCCGAGGTCAAACGGACAGGCAGAAAAATTTGTTTATACCTTGAAGAGAGCGTTGAAAAAATCGACGGGCACGCCGAGAGAAAAGGCACTCCAGCAGTTCCTTCAAGTGTATAGAATTACACCCAACAAGAACACACCAGCCCAGGTACCACCGGCGGAAGTAATGTTTGGAAGAAAAATAAAGTCGGTATTTGACAAACTTTTACCAAAACAGGTGAAACCGACCAACATTACGGCACCAAAGAAGAGTTACGAGGATGGAGAGAAAGTGTTCCTCCAGGAACACCATGGAAACAAAACCGTGTGGGAAGTGGGAAAGGTACAAAAAAGATTGGGGCGGATGGTGTACATTGTAGAGGGTCCTAGAGGCACCTGTAAAAAACACATTAACCAAATGCGTCGTCGCATGTCGGACGACCCAGCGGAAGGCCCATCGGATCAGAGTGAGACCATCATGGAAGATCTATACGACGCATTTGAGCTGCCAACACCAAAAACACCTCCGGAACAGAGACGTTCATCAAGAAAACGTAAATTAACCGGGAGTTTCGAGATGAATCCTAGGAAAAAGATATACCTTGAGATTCCGGGGGGGGGAATGAGTTTCGGAAGGGGGTGTTGTGGGTGACCTACCTACCCTTTAATAATAACTAAATGGTAGCAACCGGCTACAATAAATACCGGTTTTGCCGGGAGAACATTTGGGAGGCACATTTAGGCACTAGCACTGCCAACACTGACTTGTGTATAATTTCTCTGTTCAATACAATTCGTTTTTATAATCTCTAAACCTGTTGTTCTTTTATTTCATTGTTGGTACCCCTAAACGGGTCTACAACAATAATATACATATATATGAATGTATGTGTATATCTATGCATAGGTTTTTATAAATTTTTAATTGTTAATCCTTATCTTGAACCATTTTGTTTAGATTTTTTGTGATGTGTGAAAATGAACAGGGAAGTAACAATTTCAGACGGTCGGGAGGCGCGAACCCGGTACACAGAGTCAGCTATATCCACTCGGCCCACGGAAACTGTCACGTAATTTAGGGAAATTAAGATCTATATGTACCTAGAAGCGGGCACAGATAGAAGACTAGTCGAGAGTGTTTGACGAACGTATTCGGAACTTTGCATTAGAGCTTTTTGACAGTCTATTTTTAACTTCCCCGAGAGTGCTCAACTTTAATTTCTTAAAGGGACTTAGTATAATATTTATAAATAAATATATATATATATATATATATTTGATACACAATGTCAAAGAAAGGCATACAAAATTAAAACACCAGGTTTGAGAGTTAATGTTATCAAGTGCTGTGGAATTACTATTAGGTTGAGAGATGATAACTAGTTTGTGTGCAAGAAGTGTGCGACAATGGAGATGGATGAGAACTCAGATGTGGAGAATGTATATCTGAATGGTGAGGCTATTTAGGTTGTTTACAAGTTTTTTTTATCTTGGTGATACCATTGGGGCACAAGGGGGGTGGGGAGCTGATGCTAGTGTGATTACAAAAGGTAGGAGTAAATGGAGTAATTTCAGTAACTCCTGCTATTAGTCATCAGCAGAGCGCTACCATTGTTGACCAAGAGAAGAGTCTATCAGTGTGATGCGTATGCAGTGTGTTGATGTATGGAAGTGAAACCTGGCCAGTGAGGTTTGAGGACATGCGTAGCATGGAGAGAACTAATATAAGAATCTTACAATAGGTGTGAATCTTAAAGACAGGCTTTTATCTGAGGACCTGAAAAGAATATTTAATCTGGACAGTATAGAGAGATGTGTGCAGAATAGGGGACTTCTATGGTATGGCCACATTGAAAGAATAGATGAGAGTTCTTGGGTTAGTCGATGTTGAACAGTTAAGATAGCAGGTTCAGTTACCCAGGGAAAGTCAAGTAAAACATGGGAGGAAGTGATAAGGATGGACTTGAGAGAAAGATGGATAAATAAAGACCTTGCCAGAGATAGGTCAGTTTGGAAGTCAATTTCTAAAAGCCGTCCAACACATGACAGCATGTAAAACAGACTTTAAACCGAATATGATGATGATGGTGATGATCATGATGATGATCCTTAAGAATTTCATCCTTGAATCTTTTGTAAGTAGTTGACGTTAAGAAATTGACACTCACCACCAGTTATAAAAAAGAGTCTCATCTGCTGATCTAAAAGTCATCCAACACATGTCAGCGTGTAAAACAGACGTTTAACCAAACATGCTGCTGCTGATGATAATGATAATGATGATGATGGGGATGATGATGATGATGATGATGATGATGATGATGATGATGATGATGATGATGATGATGATGATGATGATAGGGTTAGTTGGTAGGAGAAGGACTAGGAAAACCTGAAAGGAAGTGATATGGATGGACTTCAGAGAAAGAGGGATAAATAAAGATTTGACCAGAGATAGGTTAGTTTGGAAGGTAATTTCTAAAAGCCATATGTAAAACAGACGTCAAACCGATGATGATGATGCTGATCCCTAATTAAGAAACAGTATAATGTAAATTCTAACTCTTACCCTTACCCTAATCCCAACCCCTACCCCTTACCTTTACCCTTAACCCAACCCATAACCCTAACCTTTACGCTTAACCCTTACCCTAACCCTTACTCTTACCCTTACTTTTACCCTAACCTGCCATATAATGGAGGATATAAAGCTCAAGAACCTTAAAACTGTGTTTGTATTTGTCGATTTCTCCAAAGTCGTCAATTCGATCCATTGTGGCAAACTCTAAGAGGTCATGTTGGCATATGAGATCCCGCAAGAGTCAGTATCGGCTACCATGATGCTGTATAACAACCCTCACTCAATGGTCCGATCTTCTGATGGAGATATGAAGTTCTTCAACGTTTTTGCGGGAGTCTGAGAGGTTGCTTTTTTCTTTTTCATCCTGTCCCTAGATTATGCCCCGCCGACATCTGCTGATCTAGGCATGGATCTGGGGTCAACATGAAAGAGCTTAACACCCAAAGCTAACACCTCTTTAGGCTCTATCCCGCTATGCCGATGATAAGACAAAAGTGTGAAATAAGAAGAAATGGGTAATCATTTATTTTATTGATGAAATGATCGGAGATAATCTGAGTTGATTTGTTTGGATATGAAATGAGATCCTTTTTGCATGCAGAATAGCACTTGCTACCAGAATAGAACTTAGAAGAGAGCGGACAACGAGAGGATATATTGTCGTTTCGGTCTCCACATCAGGAGAGAATATGCACCGTTTCGCTGTCGTCCACTCAACGATGTTTTTCACGTATCGGCTTCCCTCACTGATGTGAGGCCACATTATTTTAACTGCATTCCAATCATCGACTCAATAAACTGTTCAATAGGATCGAAATAAATAAGATGTTTAAACGGATGAGCATCTCACGTCTTCATCGCGTAATAACGTGTTCTCGTCTTCTCACAGAGATAACTAGACAGAGCACGTTTACACGCAACAAAGACGTGAGACGCTCAGCTGTAAAATAAGTGGATAATACTATTTAGAAATAAATCGGAGACCATACGGATGTGCATCAAGAACCTTAAAACTGTGTTTGTATTTGTCGATTTCTCCAAAGTCGTCGATTCGATCCATTGTGGCAAACTCTAAGAGGTCATGTTGGCATATGAGATCCCGCAAGAGTCAGTATCGGCTACCATGATGCTGTATAACAACCCTCACTCAATGGTCCGATCTTCCGATGGAGATACAATGTGTTACAAGTTGCATTTGACATCAGTTGGAGGAAACACCCAACCAAAAAATCGCTTATATTGACACCTTCCTCCTATCTCAGTCTCATTAAGAGAGAAAAGGCTTCGGTTTGCTGGTCATTCCTGGAGAAATAAAGATTAACTTGGGAGTGATATCCTTCTATTGAAACCATTATGTGGCAAAAAAATCGGTTGGAAGACCTAATCGCACAAACTTGTAGAAAACTGGATGCATAATTTATCATACTATACGTTTTATATTCCTATTTTAATTCTCCATACAGTTTTTCGTTTTCCAAACATTTAAAATATTTCATACCATTTTTATTTTTCCATATCCAACATTTTATCATTTTTTTCATCCTCTATGCCATTTTTCTTTTACAAAGTTTAAAAAAATTATTTATACCATTTTTAATTTTTCTTTAGATTTATATTTTTATACCATTTTTAATTTTCCATAACATTTATATTTTTTATACCATTTTTAATTTTCCATAACATTTATATTTTTTTTATTACACTTTTAATTTTCTATAACATTTATATCTTTTATACTATCTTTTATTTTCCATAAAATTTATATTTTTTATACCATTTTTTATTTTCCATAAAATTTATATTTTTATACCACTTTTAATTTTTCATAAAATTTATATATTTTATACCATTTTTTATTTTCCTTAACATTTATATTTTTTATACTATTTTTTATTTTCCATAACATTTATATTTTTTATACTATTTTTTTATTTTTATAACATTTATATTTTTTATACCATCTTTTATTTTTCATAACATTTATATTTTTTATACCATCTTTTATTTTTCATAACATTTATATTTTTTATACTATTTTTTATTTTCCATAACATTTATATTTTTCATACTATTTTTTTTATTTTCTATAACATTTATATTTTTCATACTATTTTTTTATTTTCCATAACATTTATATTTTTCATACTATTTTTTTATTTTCCATAACATTTATATTTTTCATACTATTTTTTTATTTTCCATAACATTTATATTTTTTATACTATTTTTTTTATTTTCCATAACATTTATATTTTTTATACCATTTTTTTTTTCCATAACATTTATATTTTTCATACTATTTTTTTATTTTCCATAACATTTATATTTTTATACCATTTTTAATTTTCCATAAGATTTATATTTTTTATTCCACTTTTAAATTTCTATAACATTTATATTTTTTATACAATTTTTTATTTTACATATAATTTATATTTTTTATACCATTTTTAATTTTTCATAACATTTATATCTTTTATACAATTTTTTATTTTACATATAATTTATATTTTTTATACCATTTTTAATTTTTCATAACATTTATATCTTTTATACAATTTTTTATTTTACATATAATTTATATTTTTTATACCATTTTTAATTTTTCATAACATTTTTCATAATATTTATATTTTTTATACTATTTTTTATTTTCCATAAGATTTATATTTTTTATTCCACTTTTAATTTTCTATAACATTTATATTTTTTATACCATTTATTTTTTCTGCCATTTTTAATTTTCTGTGACATTTATTTATTTTATACTATTTATTTTTCATGCCATTTTAAATTTTCTATATCATTTATAATTTTTATACATTTTTCATTTTCCATAACATTTATATTCTTTATACTATTTTTAATTTGTATATACCATTGAAAATAAAAGATGGTCTTTTAGACCATCTGTTATTTTTCCATTTTTTTCTGCCTATTCTGTACCATTTCCATATCATTTTTCATTTTTAAGAAAACTACTCAACTTAAGCAGATGTTGGAATCTCCAAACCTGGAATTTATAATGGAAGCGCACAGTGGGTTGAGTGCTCGAATCGTACAAGAAGCAGGTGGGTCGTTTAACTTGTTTACAATTTGAACAAACTTTGAATGGCAACTGTTTTGTATATCTGTGATACTATAGACTGCCCTCACCCCAACAAACCGGGATCGCCGAGGGAGATTAGCTAGGAAATAGATGACAATATGAAAGCAACAGATCCGTTGTGTTAGATAGAAAAACTGACTCCATGAAAAATTAGCCGGGGGGGGGGGGGGAGGGTCAGGATAGATAATTCGGAAGGAAGTATCTAGTTCTGGTTGAAGTAAGGTAAAAGTAATTAGGAAAAAAACGGACATTTAGGTCGAAAGTAGTTATAAAGTATTTGGGGGAAACTGGATGTTCGGATAGATGATTCTGAGTGAACAACAGTGAATGATCACAATGGACAGATTGACGAGAGACCTCAGAGTGAGTCATAGCTGATATCCTGGACTGGAGAGATGGGAAGGTTAGCTCAGAAGTAGAGACTCTAATGGCAGGACCTCAACAACACACACACACATCCATGTTCAACAAGTCTTGTATACGATGTCTATATCTGTGTTGTTGTTTTTATTATCTACACAAATCATGCTTTGCTCCCCATCTACCGACTACACTAGAATCGACACAGCCAGAACAAGAAGATGGAGAAGAAGAAAAACCACAGCAGAACCTGCGTTTTGGGTCAAAGGGCGCATATATGGTTGCACATATCATCACTTTGGTTTTCATGATGTTGCAGTCAGAGCTTGGAAACCAACGAGTGCATGTGCAGCAGAATCAAACATAGGCAAGAAGTGGCTTCAATTATGGGATTCCATACCATCATGACATCACTTGCCACATCTGTGATATTGTCTGTAAAAGTACAGCAAGCCTATAAAGTCATATCTGCGGTTCTGATCAGGATGTCTTACACTAGTATCACATTTATATGCAAAAAGTTGTCAAACTTGAAAACGAGTTGACAGTCACCACACACATATATATATATATATATATATATATATATATATATATATATATATATATATATATATATATATCTGGCATGTTGCCGGGGGGGGGGGGGCAAGGCCCCCTCTGAGATTACATTTGACCCCTGTGAAATTTGTGATCAAAAAAATATTTTAGACGAAGAAAATATAAAATAGAACTTATATGGAGGCTGGGCAAACAAAAAATTAAAACTTAAAAAATAAACCGATTGTGTTACTGTGGAAATTTCATTTTCATTGCCATTAAGCAGTGTGGGTTGAGAGGGGGGTCAAAATTTCCTTCTATGAGTCAGCTAGGCGCTTCACTAACCCTGCTGCCATCAGTGCCGTGTGTCGACTTGTTTCTCTCTGTCTCTTATTTTCAGCATCATCACAATTGTTATCATCTGTGATGCTTGGCCTGCCCTGTTGCCTCAGGGTTGGGACAGCGGTGATGTTAGCAGTCCGACCACAAGGAGGAGGGGCAATGATTTGCACTGAGAGTCAGTGTTGTCAATTTAGCGTTTTTTTTTTGTTTAAAATCTGGAGATTTCGTTTACCAACCAAAAAGCTTGTACTGAAACTTAACTCTTTGAGCGGTGTCATATAAACATTTAACAAATAGGTGCAAAAAGAAATTTGAACATTTCAAAAGGTTTGATAAAAGGTATAGGATTAAGTTAACTCTGGAATATTTACTTTGTATCTCTACAAAATTCACTGGAGAGCCAATGTTAACTAAATTATTTTACCTATTAACTCTAAGTCGGCAAAGTCGTAAAAAGTAGAACCCCCTCACCCCACAAAGAACAACGCAGAGAATTTATCTCCAATTGCAAAACGTTAGAATGGTCCGGAAACGGGGGATCATTTTATGTTTGTGTTTTAATTCAAAAAGTCATGTGGTTTTACGATGTGGCCACTCGGACTTAGGGTTAGTGCCCAATTTTTGTTTTCAAATAGGATATGGCAAATTGTAACTATTCTTAACCGTGCATATATATGCAATAATAAGAAAGGAAAAAAAATCGATGTTATTATTACATGTGGTGTATAGACTATCTAGAGAATAAATAGCTTATGACATCTTCATATATGCCAGTTATACGGGATCCAAAGGAGTTGATTTATCTCAAGATGTTCGATATGTGATCATATTTTAATTTGGGTAAGATAAAAGACGAAAAGATTTGGCCATAATTTTTTGTTTCAAAATTACGAAAAGTGCCAGATTTTGTTATGTATAAACGCTAATGAGAAAAAAAATCATAAAGAACGATACGATTGAGTACGGAATTACTAAATTAAGTAAATATATTTATCTCATCTATTTATGTAATATTATGTTTTAATGTTTATGCGAAAATGCTTTTATGAAAGGATGAACGGCTATGTTGCGAAAGTAGCAGATATTTAGTTGTATGTATGACATATTTTGTTAAAATGTGTATTGAAAGAAAAGAGACGTAAAAATAAGTGAAATGAATCTTATTATGACTTGATTTGACTTGGTCCCTTAATCCCCTCCTGGGTCGTAGGGGCGCTGCACCAATGAACTCCACACCAGCTGTCTCCACTTCCGACGGTCATGGGCAATGAACTGGGTTGTAGCGAAGTTGTAGCCCGTCCACTCTTTGATGTTGTCCGTCCATCTTTTGTGTTGTCTACCTCTCCTTCTCTTGCCTTGCACTGCTCCCTGAAGGATGGTTTTGGAGAGACCACTTCCCCTTGTCACGTGACCATACCATCCAAGCTTTCTTTTTCTTACAGGTGTCAGTAAATCTTCGTAGTTGTTCAGATTTGCGTTGATGAGCGCGCGAACTTCTTCGTTTGTGACACGGTCTGAGTAAGAGATGCCAAGCACTCTTCTGTAGCATCTCATTTCTACCGTTTGGATTTTTCTTTGGAGCTCGGCTGTCAAGGTCCATGACTCGCATGCATACAAAAAGATGGATAATACTAGTGTATGCAGCAGCTTCAGTTTGCAACGGAGACTAATGTTTCCGTTTTTCCAGATTGATTTCAGTTTTGCAAGTGCTGCTGCCGTTTATTATGATTTGTGTTTTAATAGGAGAGGAAATTTAAATTTGATTATCTGGACAGCGTTGCGGTAAAAACGATACGAGAAATAATGTGGTTGGAAGTTAAGTGTTGTATTGATGTCTAGAAGCGAAATTAACTTTTGTATGAAGAGTTAAATGTTGGGTTATATAGAATGTAATAATTACATTAGTTGTATGAAGAAATGTTTTCTGTATTTTTAAAAATGTATGGAAGAAACCAGAACACTAATGTTAATAGTAAGATGAGGAAACTAGATGACAAGGTAGTCAAGAAAGCGAACGTAGTGGCTCCCATATTCTCAGTAAGGAAGATAACTTTTTCTTTTTTTCTTAATTGAATCAGATCAGCTTTTGGCGCTTGTTCGTAATTATCCACAACTTATTTTACCACCTTTTTTACTGATCAATTTTTTTTTCTATCATGTTTTTTTTTCTCCATATATTTTAGATTTTAGAAGGGGTATCAGTTTCCTATATAAATTTAACGTAAACTGAGCACCCACTTTATGACCATGTGGCGTGTTTCTTCGTAATACTCCATCACCCGTTTTTCTCAACTTTTTTACTGACCATTTTTTTTCTTTTTCGGCGTACAATTATCTATCATGTCGCTAGAGAATTCCGTGTTTTTTTTTTTAAAACTTTTCTTAAAATATTTTAGATTTTAGGAGGAGGGGATCAGTCTCCTATATACATTTAATGTAAACTGAGCAACCACTTTTTGACCATCACCAAATTATTTTCTTTTTTCTGTGTACAATTAGCGAGAATGTTGCATTTTGTTGTTTTTTCTGCATGAAAAGGAATTTGTGAAATATAAAACATGAAACCAAATTTTGAAAATATATATGGTTTTTATTTTTATTTTTTACAAGATTCACACATACAAAAAAAACTATTGGCAATATGTTACAATAGCCAACAGAACAAAAAGGGGTGAAAAAACAAAGCAAATAGTCAACAAATAAATATTACCAAAGGCAAGATAAGTTAACACCCCCCCCCCCAATAAAATCTAAAATACTTGAAGAAAAAAAGTTGGGAAAAACAGGTTGTGGACAATTGCGAACAAACAACACCATGCAACATGGTCAAAAAGTGGATGATCAGTTTACGGCAAATTTATAGGAAACTGATTCCCATCCTAAAATCTGAAATATATAAAAAAAATTCCCAAACCCCGGAATTCTCAAGCGACATGATAGGTAAGCGCACACAAAAAAAAAGAATTTGAAACATTTGAGATGATCAAAAAGAGGGAGATCGGTTAACGTTAAATTTATACACGAAATTGATCCCCCTCCTAAAATCTAAAATATTTGAAAAGTAATTCCAAAACAGACGGAATTCTCTAGCAACCTGATAGGTAATTTTACACCGAAAAAAGAAAATAATTTGGTCAGTCAAAAAGTTGGGAAAAACGGGTTGTAAGTGCCCAGTTTTTTTTTTATTGATTTTATATAGTAATCAAATTATCACCTCAGAATTTGGTACAAAAATTCTTCTATCTTTTTTTCTTGTTGATATTTTTGGATGCGGTTTTCAATATTGAATTCCTCGTGCATATTTCTATCATTTAAGCTCAAAGAAAATACAGTTATCACGTAAAATATGAAAAATAAATTGATTTGAACATGATCTGAAACATTAATGACATTTTTTGGTCCTTACCTATTTTAATGTAACCTTTTTTCTACTGGACCAAATTTCAATATTTTTATGTCAAAATGTAGCTTCTATGGGGTCCTAGAAAGTGCAAGAAACCGAATCAAATTTAATTAAAAACTGAATTAGTGACAACGTATTGAAGGTGTCGCGAGTGACCGAAATGTGACCATAACAATATTATACACATACTGCGGGGTTTTTGGTTTTCCTCTAGGTCTTTTCAATTGCCTCGCAGTCTATTCTGTCGCTCGATATGTCCACCTGTTGTCTGTAGATCTCGAAAGGTGACCTAACAATCTATGTTGAGCCGTTCGTATCGTGGTGATGATGTCGTTAACGCCAGTTTGTTGTCTGATCCAGGTGTTTCTTTTTCTTTCACATAGACTGATGCCGAGCATAATAGTTCCATTTTGCCTTGCACCACTCTTACCTTTTCTATCGCTACATTATTAAATACTCATGTTTCGCTACCATATGTCATAACAGGCATGATGTATTCATTAAACATTTTCCGCTTAATGTTCATAGTGGACTTTCTACTCTTCATGATGTTGTCTACTTTGAAAAAGACTTCTCCATCCAAGCGCAATTCGCCATTTGAATTTTAGCTGGAAAAGCCAACTTTAGTTGAGGAGTTATCTCGAGAAGAAAATCAGATTGACGAACTTACTTGGGAGAGTAATTCGCCTGGCCAAATCTGACTGAAATATAATAAGCAAAACGGGATCATCATTTCTCACAAAATAAACGATCGTTTCACAACTAAAGTTTATTTACAGGAAACACAGCAATAAAACGAGGATAATACATTGGGTTGAGTATTGTAGACAAAACGAAATAATCTTATTCTGGAGTTTATCGGCTCGCCTACCGCAGGGCTGTTAGAAATATACGTCTTGTATGTTTGGAATACAGGCTGGAATTGAAGGGTTGATGTTGATCACGTGATCTGGTTTTAGCGCCAAGATGATGATTCATCGCGTATGAATCTCATTGAGCATAGGTGAGTTGCTTGTTCGTGTGGTGAACAGGCGATGGTTACATAATCATCAAACCGAATCACAACTCACTGCCGATAGAAAATAGTTCACTCATGTAAGCTGCTACAGATTTCAGGCATCATATTAGCATCACTTCTCACCATCTTCCTTAGGTAGATGTAGTTGTCAACTTCCTCGACATTTTCACCATTCACTATGACTGGTGCTTTTGTTGCACATGACTTTCGACAATTACTAATAATTATTCGGTTTTCTGTTTGAAAATTAATGTTTTTTGATTTCGTAATGATTTTAGAAGAGGGGGGGAGAATGTTACATTTAATATAAATCATTTTTGGGAATTCCTATTTCAATCACTTAAATTTCCATTTTTATATAGCATGTTTCCCCCCTTCACCCCCCCCCCCCCCCCCACAACAACAACCACAGACCACCAGCAAAAAAAAAAAAACTAAACAAAATAACTTTCCAATCCCGGGCAACTTTTTTTCCCTTAATTATTTGTTACATAAAAATGAATCATTTTTGGGAATTTCAGTCACGTAAATTTCCTTTCTTTTTCTACCTATTAAATGTAACCCCCCCCCCCCTTCAAAAAAAGACAAACAAAAAACATTACAATCCTGAGCAATGTCGGATAGGGACATCTAGTTTTATACATAAGATAAGATATAAGATATACTTTTGAATTATTTGTATACTCTAGAGAACTTCGTCATATGCTTAAAAACAAAAGTCTGTCATTCATCTTGGGCAAGTCTTTCAACTGTCAGGGATGGTATGCCAGTCTCCATCCTAATTCGGTGGACCCATCTCTTTGATTTTTTAAATGATTTAAATTTTTTTTATAATATATATATAATACTTGCTATATGGAACTCATTTTTGTTTCCAGGTTTTAAAGGAGTATGGGGAAGTGGTTTGTCAATTTCAGCCCAGTTGGGTGTTCGAGACAGCAATGAAGCTTCGTGGACCCAAGTTTTGGATGTCATGGAATATATGTCCGATGCTACAGACGTTCCTATTCTTCTGGATGCAGATACTGGATATGGAAACTTCAATAATGCTCGTCGACTGGTTAGAAAATTGGAAGATCGAGGTGTAGCAGGTAATTTTTAAAATCTTTTTTGGTCGACTTTTGGTGAACGGGAATCATTTGCATTAGGTTGAGAGCGTGTTGTATGAGTCCACTTTGTTTTGATATTCTTATTCTGTTTAAATTGTGAAAAGAATCATGTAATAATGTCTTTTTGAAAGAAAATCGTTTTGTGTAATTGCTCAGTTTCACTCATCGTCTACAATCCTCTCATCATGTAGTTATTTTGTAGCAGTCACCAATAGGGACTACTTTTGAATGCGTAATCACTGTCCCTGTGAGCTGGCTTGTCCAATCAAATCACAAGGCACAGAAATATCGTTAGTTCCCTAAGGGACTACTTATGTCCCCTTAGGGTTCGAAGAAAAAGAGGAGACGACCTCCTGGCACCAGCTTGGACACATCGCAGAGAGCACCATCGAGGAACAAGGAAACGCTCTCTCTCCTGCCGCCGTCACCACTTGACGACTACTACCATCTTCACCTGAAGAAATCCACGGGCAGCCCTTAAGAACTCTTATATTCTTCCTCTTCCTCAGACGGACACCGTCCCACTCTCTTCTACCTATACCAAACGGTATAGGTAACCTTGAGTTAATAAAACCCCTATTTGTTATAGTTTCAGAAATACTTTTTGTTGTTCTGTTTCTTTACGAGAAGATAAAAGGATAACCCCTTTCATCCACTCATCATCTCCTTACAGTCTTATCGTCCACACATTTAAAATGAATTGGAACAAATCAATTCATGTTTTGGTGCTACCGTGGACGCTTGACGGGATCAACTATATACTAGAAGTATTCACCCGGTGTAGACCGTGTGGAGATATATTGCTGGTCGGAAAGTTATTGCCATATTTAAAAGTTTTGCTTTGAAAACAAAATTTTTAAATAACATTTTCTAATATGAGGTCAAACAATAAAAAAAAAACTGCCAGTACACTGATGTTCTTGAGAAAACTACCGGCTGCTGTTGCGTTTCTTAATGTTTATGTAAAATGACAAATGACTTTAACGAATCAAAACAAATTCCTTTTTTCTTTAATCATTTTAAATCTTAAAAATACCAATAAAAATAATTATTTTAATGTTTAAAAATTCTTTAAATACATTCTTCACTGAGATATTTTTATTTGATTTTATTTTTGTTTTATGAAACGAAGAAATTCTATAAAAATACAAAATAAATTTCATTTCCTTCCGTTCTAATATATATATATATATATATATATATATATATATATATATATATATATATATATATATATATTACTATTTCATGTATCCACATAAAATTTTATGGGGAGATATAATTTTTTATGTATCAATTTTCAGTATTTACTTCAACAGTGCCCGATACGTAAGTAGAGCTAGGTAGTTAGCTATGAAAATATATTTATGGCAATTAAGCTACACAGAGGCTCGCGCGTTTCATCCCCGGGAGGAATCTTCAGGCTAAAATGCATTCAGGCATTTTAGCCTGAAGATTCCCCCCGTGAATGAAACGCGGGAGCCTCTGTGTAGCTTAATTGCCATAAATATATTTTCATAGCTTACTATATATATATATATATATATATATATATATATATATGGCCTCCCTTTTCTCTCATCTCAAGGCTAAATTAAAAAAGATTCAACAGGCATATCTCGTATCCCCTCCCCCTTCATAATTTAAATTAATTCTAGCTGCGACCAACGTTCGTCTCCCAATCCTTCTGCAGTTATTATAATACCCCCCCCCCCACTTCCTATGATTTTATACGCCAATCGCCGCTTTCCACTGCCACCATCTATTTGTATCTCATATTTTGATTTTTTTGCTGAACCGGCCGCAGCTCTGAGCTAGCTATCGCCACTACCATCCATTCTAAACATTTTGTACTTGTATGATGTTTTCTTCAGACAAATAATCCTGAGGAAGTCTTATAATAAAGAAGAAACTTTGATGAATGCATGAATAATATTTTTTGTTTTTCATTTTCAATTATATATATATATATATATATATATATATATATATATATATCTTCAGTTATTTCATGGATCTACCCGATTATTACCCCTAGTCGCCCCAGATGGAATCAAAGGAAAATTTCAATGGTGTCTTTAGATTCCTTGAAACATTTAACCTTAATCGAAACTTATTTGAATCTTCTAACTGTCAACATATCGATTTCTATACACACAGACAAACATTTGTTTTTATATATAGAGAAGAAAAGATGTGCATTTATACCTGGTGATATGGACATTTAGTAGAGTTACTTTGTTCTTAACATAACATTGAAAGTGTAGTATCTGTTCCGATGGATACTGCACTCCATAGACTGGTATTATCTTGGCCTTCGGGGCTTGATTTACGCCAGTCTATGGGTCTGTCCTGTGCAGTTCTAGGAGGTCCACCCTCCCAGGCTTCGCCTCCTCTCTTTAGGGAGGAGTAAGTTTATTGCTTACTGCCTGAGGCGCCCCTACCGGGGAATGCCGACGGGGCTGCCCAGGCAATTTTTAATAGCCAGAGTGCTCACCTTCTCGGGTGCTGGCTTTTCAAGTCCCACTTTCCTGACCCGACCTTGGGTCACATCTTACCTTGTGGGAGTAAGATAAAACTGGCCTTGTGCCTAACCTCCTGAATAAAAAAAAATAGAATAAAATTTAAAAAAACATTGAAGTCTTTCTTATAAATGATTGTACTCGGCAGAATTAGATACAAATTGCAAAAATCTCATATCCACCAGATGTTGAAATAAAATCTGATATGAAAAAAAAAAATGTTGGTGTTTCGTTAGGAACAAACAAACACCAAAGGAATAAAATTGATTTATTTAATGTTTATTTTATGCGGATAAGACGTTTGGTTGACATTGTTTGTTTTAAACAGCAATCACTATCGAATAAATCTGTAGGTTAAGTTAAATAATGGCTACAGCTGCTGAGGGGGTGGAAGTGCCATGCCTATTAACTTAAAAGTAACAATCTGTACGTAGTTACATGACAAGGAAAAGCACATTTTATAGCCTGACAAAAAGGCTAAATCAAAACGTCTTCATGGATATATTTTAATATTGTCAAAGAAAAAGTATACAGTGTTTTCATTTTGTTTTAAAATTACATCCTACAAATGGTGACCTCAATTCTTGATACATTGTTGAAGTTTTTTTCACTGACCAGTAATTACCGCAACTGTTTGGTGTGTAGCAGTAGTCAAGGAGAGTAGAAAGTGACTTTCGGTTTACTTTCGGCAACCTCGTAACTCTTGCTTCCCTTATTTTGTCCTTTAGTTCTCACATTCCATGATCGATTTTTCTGACAAAGGGGGAAGAATTGCTGTTTTCTGGGTCAGAATCTATCCATATAACACTTATCGTTGGCTAGTTTTTAACCTTGAACTAGTATTTTTTTTTTAGCTCCTTAAATCAAGTGGCTTCATGCTTTGTCTGGAACGATTTCCATAAAAAAAAAACCATTCAATTGTTTGTAACTGTTTTTAGATGTCAGGTTTCAGGTAGCTCTAGGAAAAAATAATCATACTTAGAGATCGGGCTAAGACATTGATCATCCAACATTAATACATAAGGAGATCAAGTTTACTGGAAGACGAATTCATCAAAACATCTATGGGTATACATAGGATGTACAGAAAATCCATTCAAGAGTAGATATACTTATCATATGATAACATTCGGGACATTAAAAATAGTACTACATTATCTAAATATATATTGGGGAAAAAATAAAACAATATCATAGTTATTTACTATATTATTATAATCAAGAGAAATATATATAGGGTCTACAGAAATCTCATTCAAGAGTAAATATAGCTATGCTGAATGACATTAAAAAAACAAAAGTATAAAAGTAGTATTACATCATCTAAATATATTTGAGAACAAAAAATAAAGACATCAATCACTCTCTCTCTCTCTCTCTCTCTCTCTCTCTCTCTCTCTCTCTCAAATCAACTGTCTCCAAATTCCACTGTGGACGGTCTTGTTCAATCACTTGTTTCCAAGTTTTCCTCGGCTGGCCAACCTTTCTGCAACTCAAGACATCCATGCTTCTGTCATGGTTTATCTAGGAGGATGAGCACTTCACATGATCATACCAGCATAACCAATTCGTCCTTGGGATAACCTTTTTGTTGGGCAAATACTAATATTAATTTTTATTTTTCCCCCAATATATATTAGGAGAGTAGAAAGTGGAACTTGGGTTTACTTTCGGCAGCTTTGTAACTTTCGCTTCCCTTATTTTGTCCTTTACTCCTCACATTTATAAATTTTAATTAAGTAATATTTCTTAAAATAGTTAATAAGGTCTATAATTTATTTATAGAAATTCGAATTCACTTTTAGGATGTACTAGCTCTGAACTGAAAAATTCAAAATGGCGTACTTCACCCAAAAATGAACCACTGTAGGTATTTTTCAAGACACTTTAATCCAAGAACTTTTTACTCTTTGTGAATTTTTCTGATGATTTTGTAGCGGTGCAGAGACGATATTGACATAAAAATGTTGTTTGGCTCACAACAAATGAAACGGACCGTAAAAAATACATCTCACAGAAATGTTATGTTTTTTGGAAATGTGAAAAAATGAAAATAATAAAATAAAAACATGGTTATTGGAATATAATATGAACCTGACTTATATTTGCTCTGTTGTTACTAATTGACAATCATCGAGCTGAATCTTTTAAAGAGACTGCAAAGTAAAAAAGACACTGATAGTATATGCTAATACATATATTGTCATTAATAACTATATATATATCGAACCGTGTATATATAAAATAAAGTCAGTCAGATTTTTGATTTCATACCTAAATAGACCTAAATAGCATTGCATCGAATAGATCAGTATTTTATTCTAATTATCGATTTCTTTCTTTTTATTCTAACACCATTATCGAAAAATGTCTCTATTTTCCCAATCTTCTTTGATACTTGCACGGTTGAAACCTTCAGCACGCCTTTTCTCGAAGCACCACGGTTTCCTCACAATCTGAATCCCGTTCACAGAAAGGACAGGTTTCTTTGCTGCCGTCTGAACTCATGTTTGACCTTGAAAATATATGCGTATTAGTTTATGGTGATTAGTATGGAGCTAGTGAATTGTTTGAAGGCAGGTTTAGGGCAGTTTTGGCTAAAACGTGGTCACTTTTGGGGTTTTCAGTTGTTTTCTCAGAAATCCTATTGTTGCACAGCCGTCCCGGAATGGGTCGTGGCAGTTCTCGCTTTGTATACCTGTCCCGGAATGGGCCGTGGCAGTTCTTGCTTAAACAACTGGTCATTTATAACACCAAAAAGTATATGTTGCATACCTTTTAATTTCTCGTACCTTCTCTCTTTCCTCGTCGCGTGGAGGAGAGTCGTCTCGATGTCGTCTAATTTCTCGTATCATTTCTTCTTCCTCACGTGTGGAGAGGTGTGTCTCGATGTCGTCTGCTATGTCTGCAACAAAACCTTCATACCACAATTCACGAGACAAACAATCTTTTAAACTTATTACTACTCTATCGTAGTTAATTCCTAAATTAAGTCCTTAGCCATTTGAGGAGGGGGGGGGGGAGAAGGAATCTCATGCCTGTATTCTCTTAGGGAATTTAATCTCCCTAATCATTTGAAGACTACATAGAGAAATCGTCTGTTCGGCTTGCTTCCAAAACCCAGACTGGCAAAACTCAGTTTCCCACACAAAAGCCCGTGACATCACAGAACCCCCATGCACAGGTGCACCTTGACCCTTGATCTGAGTTCTCGTCAACGTGGTAGCCCTGTCAACGTCTGTGAGCTCCAACAGTGAGAACCAGTTTATTTTGCACTCGACTGTGTACAGGTCCACCCGCACTAAATCGCGTAAGTCAAACCAAACGATCCCCCCCCCCACATACGTCCACTTTAAGATGCATCCGGCCCCACAGGGCCATTATCCAACACTATACCCTATAGAACAATTTCATTTATATAAAGATGTAAGGATCACAATTAATTAGAAGAAAGTACTAATTAACCACTGGTAGTCATATAAAAATAATTACCTATATGCCTGTTTGTGAACCTAGGTGAGTGCAATAAGGGGTTTAGGGGTAGGGTACCCCTAGATATGGTATAATGAGTGATTCTGCATCACTGGTAACCCTTTCATGTGAAAGATTGACCCTGAAAACTTGGGTAAAAATCCAAGATTAATTGATTTTATCATGAAAACTGACAGAGTTAGTGCTTCACATGTAAATGGAAAATGACTTCTAAACCGAAAAAAGTCATCTTCGAAATTTGACACTTTCCCATACTCGGATCTTGTCCAACCTTTAGTATGTTGTAGACTAGACCCAATCTGGAACAAAAGAAGCGGGGGGATAGATCACATAATTCTGAAAAACACATACCATAATAGTATTTATAGAAAAGACTGAGACTAGTAACATCACCTCTGTGAGAGAGAGGGTGCAGAGAAGAAGAAAGGGTAGGGCCAATCAAATTACAGACACGTTTCTGCACCTTATCAAGAACCCTCAAATGGGACAGAGATTCACCAGTCCAAATATGACAACAGTACTCCATACATGGTCTGATTGTGGATTTGTAGATAGAGAATAGCTTCAGGCGTGAGAAAGTGTTTGGAGAGATAAAAAGAACCAACTTTACGAGAAGCAGAAAGAGCAATGGATCTAGTGTATGAACTTCAAGAAAGATTTGATGAGAGAGAAAGACCAAGAAGTTTCAGAGTCAATTTCTCCTCAAACGCAGAACCATCCATGAGAATCTCAGGAAGAAAAGGGGCACGTCTACGATTAAATTCATCATAATGCATTTCGGTTTCTATGTAAACAAGTCAGCCATTTTAGTATTTTGTGAATAGTTGAGAAAAAATAAATTACTTTGTGACTGTCTGAAATTTGGAAGTATTTAAAATATCGAATAGACGGTCATTTAAACTGGCTTTAAAATTCTTAAGCATTCATATATTAAAAAGTTCTGGAAGCTTTTTACATTCAATAATTTTATAAATAGACATTAAAAAATTATCTTAAGAAAATTAGTTATAGTTGTATAAAAAATTGGGTTCATTTAATAATTTGATTATCAAATGTTACTGTAATTATTAAATTTATGTTTCAAAATTATATTTCTAAGCAAAATATATTTTTGAGGAAAAAATGGTATAGTTAAAAAACGAACAAACAAAACAAAATATAAATAAAAACAGTCCCGGGTAATGCCGGGTAGTGACAGCTAGTTATAACTAATGCTGGTAAGTAAATATTGTTTTAATTGGATAAAAATTGCTTCGAAAATGTTCAATCTTTTATTTACATGGTAATCCTCTTAGAATTGTCGGCATCATTTGATCTTATCGCTGTGTTTGACTTGAAACAGCTGGTGTGAATGTTTTAACATCTGATAATCAAAACATTTCATTGATTTTTTTTTACTGGAATAATTGTCTTTCATTTTCTCAGGATTATATTGAATGAATGCCTCCTTCCATTTTTTGTCATAAGAAAATAACATTCTTTGTTTAAAACGATTTTTAATCAGAAAATAAAATGTTGATATTCATTGCCTTTTATTCAAATCATAGATCTTTTTTTCATTTGTTTCTACTTACTCTCTCTCTCCCTCTCTTTGTCTGTCTATCTGTCTTTTTCTCTCTTTCAAGATCGCTTCTGTACCCGTGTGTCTCTCTATCTATTTGTTTCCCCCTACCTCTATCTATCTATTTAGCTATCTATCTATCTATCTATCTATCTTTGTATCCACCCTCTCCCTCTCTCTTACTCTTTCTGTTTGTCTGTCTGTCTATCTGTCTGCCTTTATCTCTTTTTCTTTATCTATCTATCTATCTATCTATCTATCTATCTATCTATCTATCTATCTATCTATCTATCACTTTGTCTTTTTCAAGGTTGCTTCTGCCTGTCTGCCTGCCTGTCCGTCTCTCTCTATCTATATTTCTTTCTTTCAAGGTCGCTTCTATCCCTCTCTCTGTATCTGTATCTGTCGCTCTCTTTCTTTCCGTATCTCTCTCTCTCTCTCCCTCTTTCTGATTGTCTGTATGTCTCTCTTTCTCTCTGTTTTATCTGTTAAAACCCACCCCCCAAAAAACTGAGATAAATTATGAATAAGAATATTTCATGATGGTGTCGCATAAAACCGTATTTTAAAGAAGTTTAAAAATAATGCAACACAATTTTAAAAAAACGACTTCAGTTCAATGAAACGACAGAGGAATAGCCGAACGATACTCTTCTTCTTCTTCTTCTTCTTCTTCTTCTTCTTTCTATTGGTATCAGGATTCACAAAAAAATCTTGTTTACAATATGGTTTACACGCTTCTAATTAGTAACACAAACTTTCACATTTTCACATTACATTTCGCCTCCACTCAATCTATATAATACTGAACTTGAAATCGAAAGAAAGGGGGAAATCCTTTATGGCGTTTTATCTAGATCTAAGGGTCACGGGTCGTCTATTAGACGAACGTCAAGACCAATTTTCCAATGATAATTTATCCACAGTATTCTCCTTTAAATCTACAACTCAAGTCGAGATTCAATCATACGACAGGGGCGCAGTAAAAAAATACTGTTTTTCTTTGGTATAGGAGCACGAATGAACTGCAATACTTGACTTTTGCCATGAACCATTAATTTTAGTCAGAAATGACGGTATTTGTTTTTATAGAATCACTCCTATCTTTTTCCTTTTGATTAGGTTTAGGGTTACATAGGAAGAAAAACGGGTTGGAGACGACGGTGATTCTCTAAAAAAAAAAATACCGAAATAACTTTCTGCCTACAAATGTAAAGGATTCAAAACCGCTTTTGAATTTCACACATTTATGAAGTAAACAAATTCCGGCCACCTTTGTTCCATTATTGATAGAGGAAAAAATAAACATTGCATTATTATTGGAAAATTGGACTAGACGTTCGTTTAATAGACGACTCGTGACCCTTAGATTTAGATAAAACGCTATAAAGGATCTCTTCCCCCAATTTCTCTCTCTGGTTTAGTGTTATATAGATTGAGTGGAGGCGAAAAATAAAAAAAATGTGAAAGTTTTTTTCTTAATAATTAGAAACGTGTAATATACACGTTGTAAGCAAGAATGGTTTGTAAATCCTAATACAATTTCTTCAACTATAAACTAATCATGCTTACCTGGCACTGCTTGAGTAGTACGAGTCGGGGATATGTCCACGACGATCAGTCCGACAGAGGCTGGGCCGTTGTGGTTTCTTCTAGTCCTGCTCTGTCGAGTTTAGGTATGGTTCTGCTTAGTCTCAGGAGGTCCATCCTCCCGGGCTTTACTTTCTCTTTGGGAAGGGGTTAGTTTATTGCTAATCGCCTACCGCGGAATGCCGACGAGACTGGTCATTCATTTTTTGTAGGCCATACATAGCATGCTAATCTTAGTGTGCTGGCTTTTCAAAACAACGCATGACCTTGTGTCTACCCTAACCCTGAAGAGGAGGTAAATAAAATAAAAGTTCCATAAACTACCAATAAATAAATGTACTTTGAAAATATCGGTTCAAGGCACTAAATGCATCAACTAACGATCGGACGATTCCAATATTTTTCCCAATTCCGATACACTTACCGATTCTGTTTTAAATTCCCGATTCCGTTACAATTACTGATTCCGATTCTTTTAAAATCTCGCTGCTTATGTATCGTAGAGCCGAAAAATAAAAAAAAAATATCTTTAATTTTGAAGAGTCAAATAAGGGGGGATAACTCAAAGTTTTCAACCACGGTTTATCTTGAAATAGATTTTATTATCGTAATTAATGTAAAATAAAATTAAAACAATGTATATGTAAAAGGATACTTTAGGAACAAAACAATCATAACGCTTTATGGTATTCGGCACCAATGAAAAATAAAATGATTTATTAAAATATATTAATTATCAAAAAAAAAAAATTTTTTTAATAGAAAAATACATAAATAGAAGCGAAAAAAAACATGAAACAAGGGAAATAATGTTTTTGGAATAAATAAAAGTTTAACACTGGGTAAAATTCAGCAATTTGTTCGAAAATTAATCCGTGCGATTGCAAGAAGTCTTTTAGTTTGCCATTATCTCTGGTTAAATATTAAAATATCTTGCAAGGTCAAAGCGTTAAAATCTATTTCAAGATAAAACAGTGGTTGAAAACTTTGAGTTATCTTCCCCATTATTTAACTCTTCAGACTTAAAGATAAAAACTTTTTTACGGCCTACAATACATAACCACCAAAATTTCTAAATATTTCATTATAGAAATGTTGTTTATTTAATTTTCAAATGACCGTGAAACCCTGTGTAATGTGTGCACATAATTTCACAAAAGTAAAAGTACACAATGGGCGTACATTACACAACTCTAACTATTTTTTCTCAGATATTTTCCTTGTAATTGATTAAAAATAGTGATTTGATAAACTCATTGTGAGATTTTCATTTATATTTTTCACTTTTGCGATTTTTCCTATTCATCCACTCGTGACATTTTTACAGCGCCATTTTTTCCTATTCATCCACTCGTGTCATTTTTACCGTGCCATTTTTCCTATTCACCTACTCGTGCCATTTTTACCGTGTCATTTTTCCTATTCACCCACTCGTGCCATTTTTACCGTGTCATTTTTCCTATTCATCCACTCGTGCCATTTTTACCGTGTCATTTTTCCTATTCATCCATTCGTGCCATTTTTACCGTGCCATTTCTTCCGGTACTATTTTTACCTAAATTCGTTATTGTGATATATAGATTTTAGTTTTACTAGTAGTTTAAAAACGATAAATATTTAACATTTAATCATTAGTTTTAGCAATTGAAAATGAGGTTTTAACAAAAACATATTTTAAACAATCCTTTTTGGAATCGGAAATTAGACTCAATCTTTTCTGATACCGGAAAAGGTCAGATTCCCGATTCCAATGAATCGTCCCAACGTTAGTATCAACAGGTCACGGGTCATCTAGTATTATATACAAATCGCGTTTGTGTAAATGGAATACGCCAAGATTATAACTGACTAGAATTAATAGAAAGAGAAGAAAGAAGGAGAAGACAAAAACATAAATGGAAGAAAAAAAGAAAGACTGAAAAACAATAAGAAAGGGAGAAAGAAAGAAGAAAAAGACAAAGAAATGAGTAGAAGAAAAAGATAGGGAGAAAAAAAAGAAGAAAAAGACAAAAGAATGAGAAGAAGAAGAAGAAGAAGAAGAAGAAAATGAGAAAGAAAGAAGAAAAAGACAAAAGAATGAGAAGAAGAAGAAGAAGAAGAAGAAAATGAGAAAGAAAGAAGAAAAAGACAAAAGAATGAGAAGAAAGAGATAGGGAGAAAAAAAGAAAAAGACAAAGAAATGAGTAGAAGGAGATAGGGAGAAAGACAGAAGAAAAAGACAAAGGAATGAGTAGAAGAAGATAGGGAGAAAGAAAGAAGAAAAAGACAGAGAAATGAGAAGAAGAAGAAGAAGAAGAAATGGAGAAAGAAAGAAGACGACAACTTTAGTTATTACATACTAATTATAACATTTAAAAATGTTAAATATTTTAGAAATAGTGTTCTTGTTTTGAAAGCATTGTTTATATAGGAAATTTGGATTATAAAAATAATAAACCATAAAAAAATTATACAATGCAATTTTTTTATTCCTTTTTTTTTTCACTTTAATTTTCGACAATATAAGTTCTTAGAATAAAACATTTAAAGATATCGTATCATATCTTTTTATCATCTCTTTGGGAGGGGGCATTCAATCTGTGTGCTGTTGAAACGGATAAACTCCTTAGTCAAGAACTCGCTCGTGGCTGCGCCAAGTGAATTAAATTAATTTTTAAAAATTGCATTCTTAACGGTTTTTTATTCTTAATAATTCAAATTTCTTAAAATATTTTTTTCTTTTGCAGGTGCTT
>OY744550.1:13113535-13118535 GCA_963556195.1 Sepiola atlantica | reverse complement strand
CTTTGATCTCAGCCAAAAGGGCGAGAAATTTTTTGTTACTTAAACTTAAAAACGTACAATATGAACACAAATGCATGAATGCAACGTAACAAAGTAGTTTAAGAAAAGAAAAAAAAAAAAATGAAATTTAAAACACCGACAGATGTGTGTATGCAACTGCAACGGATAAAATATATGTCGTGTAACTTTCAACATACAGACATGCACACCGTCCTTCAGTTAACGATGCATATTTGTCCAGCTTAAATTATAATAACAGTGCTTATTTACATTAGGACCCATGCTAATTTTGACCCTGTCGTTATAGTTAGGGTTGGGGTTAGGGTCATGGTCAAAGTTAGCATGGGTCCTAATCTAACAAAGTACCTAATAACTATATTTTTTTGCCATTAAATGACGAAATACAGTATCTTTTATGTGGGCTGCAAATGTGCGTGACAGTGGGGCCACATGTTTGGCATGCTTGATATATAATATGAATATATAATATATCTTAGATATTTCATCAGATTGACCCCAAAAATTGTCCTTGGGAATTCATGTGTTTCACTATTATTTCTAAATTAATCCAGTTCATTCTTAAAATGATCTACATCAGAACGATTTTTAACACGATTGGTTAATTTGTTTAAAAAATATATTGCTCTATTAGAAAAAAAAAAATTAAATTGTGTGATGGGTTTACTATTTTTAATCTTTATTGACAATAAACCGAGAGTTATTAAAAAAAAGTGCGTTCCATATTCTGCAATCCCATTAATTATTTTTAAGGTCTCAAGTATTCTTTATAGTAAAGTGGTTTAACCTAAGGATTCCGACATGTTTTTATTTTGTATTTTAGGCTTGTAAAGATTCTCAGAGTGATCCAGATTTTTGTATTGTCGCAAGAGTTGAAGCATTTATTGCTGGCTGGGGATTGGATGAAGCCCTTCGAAGAGCAGAGGCATATCGGAATGCGGGTAAGTTTTTCTAGCTCTGTTCATGAGCACTACTCATTGTGTATTTACTTAGCATACATAGTACATCATGCAGTAACTTCTTTTCTTCAAAGACAGATTTTGATCTGAAAAGGCTAGCTTGCTTGTTATTTTGCTTGCTTGTCACCTTGCTTGCTTGTTACCTTGCTTGCACATATATGCTTGTACATATATATATATATATTTAAGTGTATGATTGTAATCCGAGGCTGGAGCAATGTGATATAGGACCGGAAGGTGGAAAGGTGAACAAAAACAAACGAGAAGAGAAAACAAGAATGAAATCTCAAATCAATTTATTAATATTTCATGTAAAACAGATTAAACACCAGAATAGTAAAAAGGTTACTGTCAGGAAATTAAACGTTCCGGAATAATGTAATCTAAAGTTTTCGAAAGAAAAACTTTCATTATCAAAAGACCCAAAATTAAAGACCGAATGGTCACAAACATGGATGGAATGCTGGAATCAACTGTATATCTGTATATATATGGATATATATATATATATATATATATATATATATATATATATATATATATATATATATATATAAAGAGGTGTACTAAAAGCGAACTTTTAGGAAAGGTAAAACCCTATTGTGAAGAGTATACAGCTCAATATCCAGGATAGAGCAGGTAGAAATGAAGGAGAGTGGAAAGGAATTAGAGAAAGCAAAAGCCAAATCAAAATTCAATTCAAAAGTTCAAAGCAAGGTATAATCCGCAAAAAGGCAATTTATTCAAGTTAAATTTTCCTTAAGCCAGGCTTTTCAAAGATCAAAATCTTATCATCAGAGGAAGTCACTGGGATAGATAAGTTGGCAATGGCCAAGATTTAAAATTTGAAAAAATGAAATAAAATAAAAATTGTAGGGAAGGAAACGTAGGGCAAAACTGTGCCAGGGTGCAAGCAAATGTCCGATTGCCAAAAAGTCCGGTGTCGAAGAGTCCAGCGGAGAGGATACGATGTAGATAGGTAGGTCGTTAGAGGCACGAGAAGTAATGAGAGAAGTTTCAAAGTTAAACTCCAAGAAGCCACAACTTCAGGTACTGCGAAAATAGAAAATCCAGGAAGGGTAAAAAGTCCAATAAGAGGTACATTCGATGATGCAGGCAGGCGTCAGAGGAGATTAAGATGTAAAATATTCGCCATTAAAGAAACTTCCCGGGCAGAGATGACAAAGGAAAGTGTTTTAAAGTGGAAAAAGGGGCAGTGAGAATATTTAAAGTCTGCCCAGTTGAGAAAGCCGGCTATAAATGAAGAAAAGCAGAGACAGTGAAAACAAGAGTATAATATGCGACCAATGGGCAAGGGAGGAAACGGGTAAGTGGAATGTGGGAGGAGAAAGGGACGGGTACGAGGAAAGAGAGGGGGAGGAGAAAGGGAGCGATGCGGTGAAGGAATGCGGATACAACTAAGAGTGTGAAAGTAGGGGGGTGAAACAATAAGTTGAAATTGGAAGTTAGGCGAATTAGGATTCAACTAGAAAAGGGGAAGAAAGGAGTGGGGGTAAGTTAACGAATGTTAGGATAAGGGGTTAAAATATCAGAATATGTATAAGAACAGAGTTCGGGGGTTTAGAAGTTTAATCAAATGACCTTAGATATAAACAATGAGGCAAGATATATATGAAGGGTAGGACTAGGAAAATGAGTTAAAAATTAAAAGAGTAAAGATAAAAAATAAAGATAAAAATAGTATAAAAAGTAGAATAAGAAAATAAAAGAGTAAAGAATGAAAAATAGATAATAAGATTAGTCTTAAGCTCGCAGGGAAAATTGAGGATTGACCGAAAGAATAAAAAATAAAATTAAAATAAAAAAATTAAAAAATTAAAAAATAAGATACTAATAATAGAATGAGGGAAAAGTCGATAGGATTGGAGCTCAAGAATGAAAATTAGAATAAGGAAAAAGAAAAAGGAAAACAAGACCTAGAGAGGATATCCGGAATGGGAGTCTCCAAGGTGGAAAAAAATTTATGGGTTAGTAAATAAGCAGTTACGGGATGCTAGTTCAAATAGAAATGGGAAAATATAAACTTTGAAATTTAAAAAAAAGTTATATGGAGGTTAATTAAGAAAATTGTTAAATAGGTTAGTGGAGGCCGGAAGAAGTAAGAGATATACAAGGTTAAAAAAGTGACAAAGGATTAAGCCAGAAGGAGAGTGGAGATCGCAGTTACAAGTAAATACTATAGGGGTTAAAAGATGTAGAGCTAGGGCGGGTTGGGGGTTGAGTAGTTTGAGAGAGATGTGCGAAGGGCGAGGTAAAACAAGGGGGGAATAATCGAGGCTATTAAAAAAGTGAGAAGAATTAAAAACAGGAGGGGAAGAATAATTAGAGTGCACAGTGGAAGCAGTAAGGAGTTCGATATCGAGGTGTGTAAATGGGATATGGAGTAGATAAGGCTAATCAACAAGTAAATAAAAGGGCAAGGATATAATATGAATAGAGTGGGTTAGTTATCACGTTGAAAGGGAAAAGAATGAAGAAAGGAAGTGTTGAAGGGAAGCGGACGAATGCATTAAAAGAAGTTAAACGGGAAAGAAAATGGAAAGCCAAATAAAGTTATACAGTTAAGAAGGTTAAGTGGAAAGATTTAGGGGGTAATGGAAGAAAGGTGTTAAAACTAAGGGAAATGCGAAGCTAACGAAGTTTATGGGTAATTTTATTAAGTTAAGAGAAGGTTAAAGGGATGAGGGAGATATAAGTAGAAATTAAAGAACAACAGGAATTAGAACTATCAGAAAGGGGTTTCGAGATGTAAGGAGGGAAAATCCGAGATGAAGGGAGGGTATTTAATCAAATGGGGGAGGGGTGTCTGGGGGATTATTATGGTTGCTATACCTGAATTTACGTTTATGCCTGCAACTGGAGATAAGTTCATTCTTAGAATTAATAATATTTTTAGATTCAGTAGCAGTAGCTATCATAAAGGTTTCCAGAGTACAAAGTTGGCAATGGGATGCTCCAGGGGTATATGATTTGGACTTTTTAAGTATTGACCAGTGAAGTGAATAGGGAGTATTTTTGAGATTGAGGTTTCTAATTAGATTGGAAAGTGAAGTGCCTGTGCTGTTATCGCTGCTATTTTTAAAGGAATATATATGGTTAGAGATCCGGGTCTTTATGGGGAAAGAGGACGCCCCAATATATGTGTGTATCTTGAAGGGTGGTGCTATAGTTGCATTGAGATTACTAATGGTATTAGAAGAGATTTGGGTTTGGAGATCCAAGTTATGCGAGGAAAGTTGTTTGGAGAAGTGGGGTGGAGCGGATATGGGGGAAATGTGAGTTGGCCCATGAGTACTATTTATTATTGGGGGTGCTTGGATAGAGGTATGGCTGTATAAGCGGGAGTTTAGAGTAGAAGCAGATTGGGGTTGCGGGGAGATCCGGAGTTCGGGTGGAGTATGGGAACTGTGATTACTCACAACATTGGTAGAGCGAGGGAATTGTTTAACAGTACAAGCGTATATTACGTCCTTCTGTACACAGTTGTTGTTAAGGGGACAATCTCTAGGTTTACGGCAGTTACAAGTGGTGAGGGATGTGGTGGGTGGTTGCTGTTGGATATGTTTGATTTTCCTATTGTTAGAGGTTATGATAGTTTGTTCAATATTGGGCATAGTAGAGTATGATATTTTAATAGAATTTTTGTTAAGGATAGTGCTATATCTGTGGGGATGCTTAAAAGATCTGTCTAAGATTTGGAAAAATTCTTTAGGTATATTGGTTTTAACATTACTGCTGAAAGGCGGATTAAACCAAATGTTGTTCTTTCTTCTAAGTTTTTTTCTTTGTTTATGCGAATGTGGGTCTACCCGATTATCAATATCTTTAGTTCCTATGGGCTTATTAGAGTGTGTTTTGATTATCTTAGGTGCTGATGAGTTAAACTTTTTATTTCTGTGTGTGGTCATGTTGTGAGTAATAATGCCTGAAGATTTGTTAACTTGAGTAAGGGGGTTGCAGTTATATTTAATTTTGTGATTGTAGCCTGAGTTAAGCAAAGCA
>OY744550.1:13051035-13098535 GCA_963556195.1 Sepiola atlantica | reverse complement strand
GGCCTGAATATGATATTTTATTTTCAAAATTAAATCAAGAATAAATAAATAAGAACTAATGCAAATTCAATTAATTAATAGAACATTTATTGAAGAAATAAAACATTTGTGAAAATCAACAGTATTTTTTTTCAAAACGAATTTCTTTTTTCAAAATTAAATTAAAACAGTCATCTTGTTTGGGGTAACACATTAAAAAAAAAATTTCCAGTTTAAAAAATAAAACATGAAGTCTTTATTTACAATATAAACAAATTAAAAATCGTGCATATTCAAGGCATTCACGTCAATTTTCGGAGAAATTATGTAGTAAAAGTGAAAAAAAGGGTGTTGTCTGCCCCTTTATATTATTTTAGCTGCTCTTAAATGTAAACAAATAAATTAACCCCGTCCCTAAAGTGCAGAAGTGATTTTTATTCCAATAAATAATCGTTGGATAGCAAATAATAAAAATAATAATTTAATGTGTAATTATGAAAGTTACATGGACACGAGAAATACGCACAAACAGACACATGAGAAGTGGTCACACAATTTTACTAATATTGAGATGTCGATATTATGTATTTTGAAGAAAAGAGAAAATTATATACAGGGTGTTTCAAAAGTCTTGGGAACATAACGATTTTTAATAACTCAAAAACTATTAGGAGTTGAAAAATGAAATTGGTACCGTTGGAAAGGTTAAAGTTTCAAGTTTTGTGGGGAATCTTCAAAGTTGCTCAATATGAGCACCATTCGTCACACGGCAGACATCTAGTCGATAGTCCATTTCCTGCCAAACGCGTTCCAGCATCTTGACGTCAATGGTTCCCACAACTGCCGTTACTCGAGCCTTTAGTTCGTCAATATCTCTTGGAAGGGGCGGCACATAGACTTGTTGCTTGACAAAGCCCCAAAGGAAAAAGTCACACGGGGTAAGATCTGGAGACCTAGGAGGCCAGGGCATGAGAACGTCATCACCTCGCCCAGATCTCCCAATCCATCTACCAGGCCGCCTTGTGTTAAGAAACTGCCTTACTCTAAGACTCCAGTGTGGTGGTGCACCATCTTGTTGAAAAATGAAGTCATCAGATTCTGCTTGTTCCAACTGAGCCATTAACCAGTCTTCCAGCATGTTGAGATAGGATTCACCAGTGATAGTTGCCTCTTCAAAGAAGAACGGTCCATAGACACCTTTCTTGGAAATTGCACAAAACACGTTCACTTTTGGTGAATCTCGCTCGTGCTCAAGAATTTCATGAGGATTCTCAGTATCCCATATGCGAGTGTTATGCTTGTTAACTTTGTCATTCAGATGGAAGGTCGCCTCATCGCTAAAAACAAGCCGGTCATCAAAGCCGTTATCTTCTAAATTCTCTTGCATTGCAATGCAAAAGTCACGGCGAAGTGGCTTATCAGTGTCCTTCGACTTTTGGACCAACTTGAGCTTGTAAGGTACCATTTGCAGTTGTTTCCTTAAGACACGCCAGACAGTTGCTGGAGCAAGCTGAAGTTCCCTGCTGGCTCTTCTCACTGATTTACGGGGGCTCCGCTGAAAGGCTGTCCGAACTTGCTCAACTGCATCTTCTGAAGTTGAAGGGCGACCTGTTCGCTTACTTGAGCACAAACACCCATCTTTCACAAATTTAGCATGCCATCTGACAATGGATTTCCTTTCAGGGGCTTCTTTTTTAAATTTCCTGCGAAATGCACGCTGAACACATGTCCACGATTCAGTCTTTGCAAATTGGAGGACGCAAAATGCCTTGTCTTGTTTAGAGAACGCCATTACTGCACCTGGAATAATAACACGAAAATCATTAGTATGACCAAAAACTTGATTAAGCAAGCTTTAAAATGGCACCAGTTTCATTTTTCTACCTGGAATAGTTCATGAGATATACGCATTTGTAATGTTCCCAAGACTTTTGAAACACCCTGTATATATATATGTATATATATACATATGTATATATGAATATATATATATATGTATATATACATATGTATATATGAATATATATATATATGTATATATACATATGTATATGTGAATATATATATATATGTATATATACATATGTATATGTGAATATATATATATGTATATATATATACATATGTATATATGAATATATATATATTGTTAATTCTAATATCGTTACTAAGATCGCTCACTTCAACAAGCCTAAACTGTTTGGTCCTCCAAAATGCCCGGCGTACCTCAGATTACCTTGGTTAAGTAATATTAGCATAAAATTTGCTAATCAAATTTCTGTAGCTGTGCGTCGGTGTTACCAGGCATCTAATCCTAGAATTGTTTTTTCTGCTCGACCTTTGCTCAAATCTATTCATAAGGATGTTCTCCCACCCCAGCATATCAGTAATATTATTTATCAATTTAAATGTCGGTGCGATGCCGTATACGTGGGAAGTTCAGTGCAAAGGTTTGAATCCAGAATCAAACAACACATCCCCCCTGCCATACGCCAGGGCCGACTAAATAATTTTAATAATTTAGTCAATACATACAGGTCTGCTATTGCTGACCATCTTATAAATAGCGCCGAATGTGCGTCGACGTACACTAGTGACTGGGTTTCTGTCATAAGTAGATTGCATTCTCTATTCCACCTCAAAGTCCTCTCTCCAAATATGATCTGAGGTTAAGATCGGATTCTAACTCTGCCTGATGAGATCTCAGTTTATAGTAACTGTTGATCGATAACATCGACATGCCAGTGTCGCAGATTTTGTACATGTCTGTGTAAATAAAATTATCATATATAAAGCTCTATTTTGATATTGAGCACTTTTTATAAACCCGGTTAAAATTTCTGGATTACCACCCTGTGGATATCGGATTACCTATTTCACTTGTTGACCTTTTTTGTTAATGGTTGTCCTTTTAATACTTTTTTCTGACCTACCCATCACATTTTATATATGTGCATACATATATATATATATATATATGTGCATACATATATATATATGTACATACATGTATATATATATATGTACATACATGTATATATATATGTACATAAATGTATATATATATATATATGTACATACATGTATATATATATATATATATGTACATACATGTATATATATATATATATATATATATATGTACATACATGTATATATATATATATATATATGTACATACATGTATATATATATATATATATGTGCATACATATATATATATATGTACATACATGTATATATATATGTACATACATGTATATACATATATATATATATATATATATATATATATATATATATGTACATACATGTATATATATATATGTACATACATATATATATATGTACATCTATATATATGTACATATATCTACATATATATATATATATATATATATGTAAATATATGTACATATATATATGTACATATATATATGTGTAAGTAAATATAAATTCTGTTGTATTTTTAAGTGAAAAATGATATTTAGATTGTAGCAAATTTATCTCACTATTTTAGCATTTTTCTAAATTTTTTCCCAAAATAAAAAAAAAATTCTTATAATCTCTAAACTGGGTACTTTATCGATATTATACCAAAGTAAAAAAGAAAATCTGTAATATAAATTTTAGTCGAACACATCTGCCTCTTTTGTTATCTTGTACTAAACAAATAAATAAATGTCAAACTGTTGCTTATACTGAGCATCACGGGACAATGAACTCAAAAAGGAATAACAACGGATATTTATTAAAACTAGCTTTTATGAAAATGAGATTACAATGATTACTGATTGAGTACTTTAAGAATAGTATTTCAATGATATTTTCAGTTAGTCATCTATGTTAACATCAAAGTGTAAATATCCAAAAGTATTTTCCATTTATTGTGCTTACCTTTTACGAACGTTTCATGCCCCATACAATCTTTGATTTGGTTAGGATTTTATTGATGTTTATTCAAGTTACTAATAATGTTGCTGTTTCGATGAACCATTGCGATTAAGTCTTTTTTCTGAAATTTTATCTATAAAAAAACACAGGTGCCGACGCCATCGTAATGCACAGCAAGAAGGATAACCCATCTGATATAGAATCCTTTATGAAAGCATGGAACCAACAGGTATGTTTTATTTTATTTTATCCCCGTCCTACTCAGAAAACAACAATTTTTCTTTAAACATTTTCCCGATGTTAGAGTTTTATTGCAGAATTTACCTACTTTGATTGTTAAAATCTGAGTGCATGGTAGGGTCACACCAGATCCAGACTTCAGATGTAAGAGATGTCTAGGATTTGCATGCCCAATTGAAGGCCGCCCTTATGCAGAAGTTGAAATAGGCAAGGACCCCCTGGAGGTGGTAGACTCCTTTTGCTACCTAAGAGATATGCTGAGTGCTGGAGGTGGCTGCGAACTAAGTTTGACCATCAGAGTCAAGACAGCTTGGAGAAAGTTTAGAGAACTTCTCCCAATCCTAACATCCAGAGCCATCCCAATTATTACCAGGGGTAAGGTCTATGATAGCTGCGTATGTTGTATGGCAATGAGTGTTGGACCCACACCCATGCTTCACTTGCTCGACTCCAGAGAAATAACAGGGCGATGATTAGGTGGATATGCAATGTAAAACCGGACCAGATCCAGAACATTAGGTCAGACACTCTACTTGAGAAATTGGCCATTCCAAAACTTGATGTCCTAATAAGGGCAAACCGTCTTCGCTGGTTCGGGCATGTTGAGAGAAGCAAGGGGTATATCAGCACATGCAGAGACCTAAGACTGGACAGCAAAAAGAAAGCTGGGTGCCCTAGGAAGACATGGAAAGAAACCATCAGGCAAGACCATAAACAGTCAATCCCCACAACCGTGAGCACTGAAGACTTAGCAAAAGGGCAGCCAGACAATGTCAAACCTCCTGTTAAAGGGAACATAGATTATAAACCTGGATAGAGAGTGAGTGTGAGTGAGTGAGTGAGTGTGAGTGAGTGAGTATACTAAAGCCTAGGGATGTTGCTATTTTCCTTTAAATATGACATCAGCAATTTACACATTCAGGAGAACCTATAAATATTTCCATTCTAACTACTATAACTTTTGATTATTATTATTATTATTATTATTATTATTATTATTATTATTATTATTTAATAGGTGTCTCAACTTTTGGATGTTTTTAGTTGGAGTTTTCTTTTTTTGAACATCAAGTCAATTCCCTTGACCTTAGACATTCAAGCTATACCTTAACACTTTTGCTGTTCCTAACACGCAAGCCTTTTGTAGAATTGGAAAATAAATTGTCTCGTCAATCTGTTTAAGCCATTTATAGTGGCTTTTTGTAATGGTTCCAAGTGTTCCAATTACAACGGGAATCACCTTTACTTCTTTACATTTCCATAGTCTAACTAATTCCCATTTTAGATCTTGATATTTATTTATTTTTTCGTGTTCTTTCTCCTGCACGCTGGTATCGAAGGGGCAGGTTATATCAATGATTAAGCAAGTTCTCTTGTTTTTGTTTAGAAAGATTAAGTCGGGTT
The DNA here is from genome assembly GCA_963556195.1 of Sepiola atlantica. Classification (NCBI taxonomy): domain Eukaryota; kingdom Metazoa; phylum Mollusca; class Cephalopoda; order Sepiida; family Sepiolidae; genus Sepiola; species Sepiola atlantica. Next base: position 13,093,018 of record OY744550.1, on the reverse strand, counting down.
TTGAATGTTCAAGAACCTTATCAGTCTGTATGCGCATGTCCGAAAGAAGTTTGACATTGTCGTTCTCCTGTACCACTTCTGGCTTAGGCTCATACCACTTCTCATTGTGGTCCAATTCATAAAGTTCGCATATATTCCAGTGTAGTACCTGAGCGACTTTGTCGTGTCTCCATTTTTTATACTGGCGTTGTGCTAGCATTGGGCATTCAGATACAATATGTGCTAAGATTTCTTCCCTTTCATTACACAATCGGCATATCGGTAATTCTGCAGTTTTGTCAATGTAATGTGTGATGGACCTAGTACGGGTGGCTTGTTCCTGGGCTGCCATTACGAGTTCTCGGTAGATCTTTTGAGATCACCCCTGACCAACCAATTCCAGCTGTCATTATCTTTAAATACAGTATTCTTAAAGAATACACTGTGTAGTTTCTTTCAAAATAATTTTAACCCTCTCTCTTGTAAACTTTAATTCTTTTTCACCCCAGTTCTTATTATTTCCTCTCTTTTCACTTCAAGAATATAATTACTTTCAGAAATATATTTATATAGACAACCTTCTTCTATATTCACAACATCTTCAACACTAACTAGACCTCGACCACCTTCATTTCTAGGTAGATGCAATCGATCTGCGTCTCCTTTCTTTGCAAAAGCTCCATAAATTGTAAGCATTTTCCGTGTTTTGGTATCCAAACATTTTAGTTCATCTACATTTCAGTCAAGTATACTGGCAGTATATCGAATGATAGCTACTTCTCTAACATTGATGGCAGAGATTGTATTTCGACTGTGGAGGTGTGATTTAAGAATACTCTTTACTCTTTTGTTGTACTCAACTGTGACCTGGTTTTTCATTTCCTTATCCACCTCCAGAATTCCCAAGTATTTGTATTCCTTCTCACTGTCTACATTCTTTATCAGATTTGTTGTTGGGAGTTCAAAGTCATCTGAGTGGACAATTGTACCTCTTTTTATAACAAGAATGGCACATTTAGTGATGCCAAATTCCATTCGCATGTCGTCATCAAATAATCTAACCATATTCATTAGGATATCAAGTTGGGTTTCATTCTTTCCAAAAACCTTAAGGCCATCCATGAATAGTAAATGGTTGACTGTAGGAAGTCCTTTCCCAAGTCAATATGCTGCCTTATACATTACATAATAGAAGTGTCATTAGGGTCAAACTAATGATAAAAAGCAAAGGGGAAAGACTATCACCCTGAAAAATCCTTCTCCTGATTTTCACTTTACCTAATGCAACACCTCCTGAAGTTTAAATTTGTTTCCCGATTCTTCATGCTATTCTTTAAAGCTGTTTGAATGTCTGGGGCTATTCCGAAAATCATCCAGGCATTTGTGTATCCATGAATGAGGCAAATGTTTTCTTATAATCGACCTACCCCATGACAAGGTTAGTAGTTCTTCGCTTGCAATTTCACAGGATCATTTTATCGATCAGAAGCTGATCTTTGGTGCCATGTGATCTTTTTCAGCAGTCTTTCTGTTCCTCAGGCAGCAAATTGTTTTGGTCCAAATGACCATAAATACTTTCAGACAATATTTCGCTAGTGAAAAGTTTCCACATAACTGAGAGGCAAGTGATTTGTCTAAAGTTTGTTACCTCACCCGAGTTTGTTTTATCTTTTATGATCAAAACTGTGATGCACATTGTCAGACATTCAGGAAAGCTACCTGTTGTCAAGCAACCATTTATCATTTCTGTAAGACGTGGGTTAAGAGCCGGTAGGTTTTTAAACCAGTATCCCTGGACTCCGTCAGGTCCAGGTGCTTTTCAATTTGAAAGCTTTTTAACACTCTCCTTCATCATTTCAACTGTGACTGTTATGTTCATTTGTCGTTATACGCCAGAGGACACCTTCCTTTCAATATCTTTGATCCATTCTGCATCATCTTTAGTTCCTTTTCTCAAATGCCTTTCCAGAATGTACTAGATTAGTCAGCATCACATATAACGTCATTCCCTCTTTCAATTCCTTCTAGTTGTTCAAAAAGGAGTTTCTGGTTGTTCCCAAACAGTCTGTTTTGCCACTGTAACGTTTAACTTTGGCAGTCTAAGCTACGACACGCTTTTTCAGTTCTTCAATTACACACTTGAAACCTTTTCGGTGTATGTAAAACCTTTTACGGATTAGTCTTTCACTAGCGCTCTGACTTTTGAGTTCGCCATTTTTGACAGCTTTACTTAAATTCTTTCTAAGTTGTTTTATCTGACCGTTTAACCGTTTCCTTCACCAGGGCTCTTTCTTTACTTCTTTTTCCCGTTTTTCTACTCCAAGGAAATTTATTGGAGGAGGGGGAGCTCATGAAATGATGTTTCTTGCATTTTCTATTCCTTGGTTTGTGATGTGGTGTTTTTTCTGTTGTTTTGTTTTTTTCCTGTTGTAGATTCCATGTGACCCTTCCTAGCTTATGCGGGTTGGTTCCAGCATTCAAGGATTTTTCTTAAGATTGCAGCTGTTTTGATCATTGCCGTCCTTTGTATAGTTTCAATGATCCCTTTGATTCCAATTTCTCACAGTCTTTTTTCCAGGTTTTTTGGGATTGCTCCTAGTGCTCCTACGATTATTGGTATTATACTGACTTTCTTCATGCTCCATATTCCTTTCAGTTCTCTGGCTAGTTCCATGTATTTGTTTGTTTTTCTGTTTCTTTGATCTTTACTCTCTGGTCTGATGGTACAGCGAAGTCTACGATTTTGCAAAAGTTTTCTTTCTTGTTGATAATTATAACATCCAGTCTCCTTGCTTGTATGAGTTTGTCTGTTTGTATATCCATATCCCAGAGGATCTTGTGTTTTTCGTTTTTCAGTACTGTTTCTGGTTAATGTTTGTACCATTTGTCTGCATATTCGAAATTCAATTGTTTGCACAGTTCCTGTTGTACTGCTTTCCCCACACAGTCATGTCTGTTCTTGTATTCTTTTTGGGTTAGTTTGCTACATTCACTTATTATATGATTTACTGTTTCATCTCTTTGTCCACACAGTCTGCATTTACTGTTTTCCTGGGTTTCATCTATTTTAGCTTTAATGTAGTTTGTCCTAATCGCATTGTTCTGTGCAGCCATCAGATAAAATTATGTTTCTCTGTTCAAGTGTCCTTTTCTTAGCCATACTCAGCTATTTTCGTTGGTTTCTTCTCTTGTTAGTCTTCTGAAGCGTCCATGTGGTTGTTTTTCTTTCCACTTTTCTTTTCTTGTCGTTTTGTTTCTGTTTCGGTGCTTCCCAAGTTGCTCGTTGGAACGATGTCTCTTGCTGCGGTGATAAGCCTTTCCGTGTTTTAGGTTATGTATTTCTCGAGATCTTTTTGTGAGTCTTCCACACACTCTTCTATACTTACCAGTCCTCTTCCCTCTTCATTTATTTTCATGTAGAGTCTGTCCGTATCGTCTTTTGGGTGTAGCGCATTGTGCATGGTCATTAATTTTCTAGTCCTTTGGTCAAGGTGCCTGAGTTCTTCTTTAGTCCAGCCTATGAATGGTCCAGAGTATCTTATTAGTGCTACTGCCCAGGTGTTTATTCCTGTTACTAGATTCCTGCTATATAATTTCGTTTCTAGGAGTTTTCTTGTTCTTTGTAAATATTCTTTTCTAATCTTCTCTTTCATTTCTGTAAATTTGATGTTGTCTGCTTCCGGAATTCCCAAATATTTGTAGTTATCCTGTTAGCCTAGCACCCTCATCTCCTCTTGGTTGGGGAGCTCCACACCCTCTGTCGTTTCCAGTTTTCCTCTTTTCATTTCTATTAGTGCACTTTTTATTATTATTATTATTAGTAGTAGTAGTAGTAGTAGTAGTAGTAGTAGTAGTAGTAGTAGTAGTTGTAGTGTGACATAACAGTTTCTTTCTTTTAACAATTGTCTTTAAGCCTTTAAACTGTCTGTGGTCTATCCGTGAAAGGAAAGTTTCTTGAAAAGATAAAAAATCTGTGATTTCTCCAAACTGCGAACTGCGAACTGCCTTCTTCCCATCTCTCGTTCTCCACTTCACTCAGCTCACTGAGCATTCACACTCTTCACAAAAGAGTACAGTTTTTATGCTGCTTTTTGCCCCACCTATGCAAATTGACTGTTAACCAGAGCCATCTAGCGTTCAAATTCTCCAAACAGCCAATTTTCAAACCTGCTAACCACAGAGAGTTAATGAATTAACATTGTTGTTTTCATTTTCCACTACACTGTCTTTAACTTATAATGTCCTTAATATGTTTCAAATTGTTCTTACGTTTCAAATCAATATTAAAAGTTACCTTACAGATTTCTGCCTCACTGTTGGTCGTGGGTTTGCTTGCACACTCATCTCCGTTGCTGGCTCGTGATCGTAGTGGTGTACCTGTCTTGTGGTTAAACTCCGTTTTCATGCACGGAGACAAAAACGTTCGAAGACAAGACTTTTTTAGAGAGATTCCATTCGTTTATTTCACACTTCAGTCAGAGATTTCCATTCGTCGGTTTGTTCATTCAAACTCTCTTCTTCTTTCATACTGCTTTTTGTCCCGCCGTTGGGATCTTACTCTACGTCTTAGCCCATATCTCGCGATGTCACCCAGACTCTACGCATTATAGAGCTTGTTGGTCGATGTCTGTCCATCGCGCGCCTCCATAGTGAACTGTCTAGAGAACTCATTTCTCACCAAGGATCTGTGACATCAGAGCCCTTTGACCCTTCAACGAATGTCATAACAGAACTCATCGCTTTTGTGTCTAACCTCTTTGATCCGAGCGTTCTATCTCGGCCAGCATACATCCAGTATGTTATGATTCCCAGAATGAATCATTTTGTTTGCCCCAAATTATTAATGCACCTAATTTGTACTTCATCCTATTTCTTTCACCCAGTTCATAATTCATACTAGCTACTTTACCCGTTTTCAAAATACAGGGCCCGTCATAATGTAACAGTAGTAGTAGTAGTATTAGTAGTAGTAGTAGTAGTAGTAGTAGTAGTAGTAGTATTTGTATTATTATTATCTTTTATTATTATCATTTTTATTATTATTATATCATCTTTTATTATTATTATTATTATTATTATTATTATTATTATTATTATTATTATTATTATTATCATGTAACTTTTACTGTTCAAAGACCTTAACTCATACCTCCCCATACATGTCAATTTGGTATGACCGAGTATATCCATGGCTGTCCATTTTTCCACTCCTTGCTATTTTTACATGAGGTTTAAGTTTTTCTATATTTAATAAAGATTTTAAAGATGCTATCCTTTTTTTATTAAAACTCCTATTTATTAAGAACCGTACATGACACATCATCATCATCATCATCATCATTGGTTTAACCTTCGTTTTACATGCTGGAATGCGTTGAACAGCTTTAGGAAATTGACTTCCAAAGTAAGCTATCTGTGGCCAGGTCTTTATTTATCCATCTTTCCCTCAGGCCCATTTTTATCACTTCCTTCCATGTTTTCCTTAGCTTTTCCCTATGAACCTATCACCTTAATTGTTCTACATCCGAGAACTATCATCGATTCATTCAATGTGGCCATACCATCGAAGTTTCCTGTTCTGCCCACATCTCCTTATACTGTCCAGATTAAATTTTCCTCAACGGTTATCAGATCTATGCCTGCCTTTAAGACTCATATTACACATCCATAAAATCATTCTTATATCATTTCCCTCCACCTTCACTGGGCAGGTTTCACTTCCATACATCATCACACTGCATAAACATGCCTGATAGCCTCTTACCTTGGTCAATAGTGAAAACGCTCTGCTAGTTAGTAATGGCAGAAATTCCCTGAACTTACTCCATCCAATCCTAACTCTTGCAATCATACTATCACCTGCTCCATCTTGTGCTCCATAGTTTCGTAATATGACACAGTATTACACCCTTAATAGCTTTGCTATCCAGATATACTTTCTCCACATCTGAATTCTCATCCAAAACTCTTGCAGCAATTAATCCAACCCTAAACAAAATTTATGTCACATAATGAAGCTAACCAACCACAAAAGACAATTGTACACAATAATACAATAGTTTTCCACACATACATTATACTCATGTATATAACAACAACAGTAACAAAAACATTTAAGGGGCGTTACATAGAATAAAAAACAAAACAAAAAACAAATCAACAATTTCTATGGCTCAAATCCTGGTCGCTGCACCAAATAATAATATGTTACATATATTAATTAGTCAGGATTTACTTGCGTCCCCACAAGGACTGCGTCGATTCTGAATGTGGAGGATATCCATTCCTACAAAAAGAGGACAAAATTAAAAGTTAATATTTCTCCTTCCTTGACCAAGAAGAGAACAGATACTACGTTTTGATTCCAGCCCCAGAAGACCGGAAAGATCCTTAATGAATCTAATATTGTCTTGTCCATCTTTTGGGAACTAGGGTTTATCCTCCATGAATCATAACATATAACTCATTGTACCCTAACACTAATCTCCACATCTCATCCTAAAAGGCAAATCATCACCCAGGAATATACAACTATTCTTTTAAATATATTTAAATACACAGAAGGTAAGTTTTTCAAATAATTTAGTAATTCAGGGTTTTCCCCTTTATTCAGATTCCAGGATGGTTTCAAAATCGGGTAGTTGAGCAGGACACAGTTTATTGTCTGATCGCCTTTGCCACAAGTACACTCTATCTCACCATGGTGGCATCGAAGCACACCACACCAGTGCATGGGTGGGTAGATTATTGGGCTTCTCCAGAAAAATCTTGATTGTAATATGAGGCCTTGATCTCTGGGGACCATAGAAGCACTTTTGTCAACACGATGAATCCGCTGGAAAAGTGGCAACGTGATTTTAGCCATAACGTGTCAGCCATCCCAAGTAGTATTGTGTCAGGAATTCCCTAGAACCATACCCGTCTTCCTACCACAACTGCAAAGAATGTTCTTTTCTTCCTTTGTGTGCCTAGCATCAAACGAAATTTTGCTGAGCTGAGTTTCTTCCAAAAAACTTCCCATATGTGGAGCACATTAGCATAGGACTGCTTCCCTGCAGGCTAAAACGTGATTGTTTCAAATCGAATGTCAACAAACACTTGTCAGAAAACGTCCTCACAAATTTTCAATCTTCTCATAATATTCATCATCATTCAACTGTCTCATTAATTCTTATCCTCAAGCCGATTTTAGCCTTGATACGTGGTGACTCATCAGCAAACAAAATAATTTTTTATGTAAAAGAAAATCTACGGGTAGGTTTTTGGTACTTGGTGGATTCGATGAGTTGTATTGTCTGATTTTATTGGAGATTTCCAAGGATCTCTGTGCGACAATTCTCAATTGATAACCGACTTGATTGCATCTGAAGCATTAAGAAATTACTCTCATTGCCTCATTCTGAATAAGCGGGGGGGGGGGGGGGTTAAGTGCAAAAGATTTGTATGGGCAATCAACTTATTCCTAGTCCTCGCTAGGTTACAATCTGGTTATTAGCAACATCTAGAACCACACAAAGAAATGGGATCTATTCTGTTTAAATAAAAGTACTATTTCATGTAACCAAAGATGGTATAATTTAGGAGAGCACGAATGCCTACTGGAAAGAACTTGCATGCCTACTAGACACTTCCCCGAGTGTATAAGGTCTCTCTGTGCAGGGGTTTGTCAGGACAACCTGGCATGAGGATACTTTCTCATACGAGTAAACCCTGACTAAATATTCAAAATAACATAGTATTCGCAGCTCAAATAAGATCACCTCAATATGGATATCACATACGGGCTTATACGAGGAATGGTGCACCTCCTAGTGATGTTGCCTCCAGTAAAAGCACTTAGCTGGATACTCCACCAGACTAGACGAATTCTTGTAATGGGATCCGGTTAGACCAAGAGACCACAAGAACAATATACTATAGCAAAGATATCTGGTCAATTGGGGAGAGGAAAATTAATGTTCTCCACTTCTTTACTAACACATAATATTACAAGATGGTATAAAATATTGTGTATATACAGGGGTTGGACAAAGTAATGAAAACATCTTCTGAATTTTGCATCAATTTTAAAGCACCTATAAAAATTGAAAATAATTACCAAAATGTTGGTTTCATTTTTTATTTATGATTATTGTTGTCCTGAATTAATTGGTTAGATTTATTTTTTATTTTAGATAGCGCATATTAGTAAGAAAAATGTAAATGACACAGCTATCAGATTTTTTTAAATAGCAGATTATTGATGCCTTTATAGTAGTTTACACTGTAATGGAAGTGGCTGAGATGGTGGCCGTATCGAGATGAACTGTCTCAAAGGTGATGACAGCCTATGAATAAAAAGGAAAAACATTTTCCTCTAAACAAAATTCTGGAAGAAAGGATTGTGAAGAAAGGGCACAAAACCACGGCAGCAAAAATTACAGCAGAGCTTAACAATCATCTGGATAATCCCGTCTCAACAAAAACTGTTTGCCGAGAGCTTCGCAGAGCTAGATTTCATGGGAGAGTTTCAAGGTGTTTCCATTATTTTGTCCAACCCCTGTTTGTTTTCAATATTTACTTCAACAGTGCTCATTACATGAGTAGGAATAAAACATGGACGCTTCTGTGTAGTTTACTTGCCATAGATGTATTTTCATACTACTACTGTTTAAATAAAAGATATTTCCATTTCCGGTTCTTAGCCAAAAAATTCTCCAAGAAGAGGGGACTTAGTTTTCGTTCAACCAACACAATATCTTCAACTTTATATCACATTTTCATTTCCTTCTCTATCGAAAACTTTCTAAACACTATGCACTTCAACACCTTTTTGATTATTAAATAATGTTGCTTCATTATTTTTAATTTTCAGGGTCCTGTGATCATTATTCCAACCAAATACTACACGGTGCCAACAAAACATTTTCAAGATTTAGGCTGTTCAATGGTCATTTGGGCTAATCATAATTTACGAGCCTCTATCACAGCTATGCAGAACACAACAGCAACCATTTTCAAAGAACAATCTCTAATTAGTGTTGAGAAAAAGGTTTGTAAGAAATTTCTATTATTATTCGTCAAACAATTATTTTCTATGTAATAAATAAAATAAAGTTAGATCTAAGTAGTAATATGCCCCACAAATCGATATTTGATTCTGCCATACCAATTTTTATTTATTATTGTTGTACCTTTGCAATAAAAACGTATGTCACTTTATTTTTTCTCAATAAAAAAAAAACTTATTTCGACCTGGAAGATTGGCAAAATGGCAACATTTTCCAATTATCTCCTAAAAAGTAAAAAAAATATCATTGTTGCTCTATCTATTCTAGCTATCAGATAAACAATTACATTTTTTCACTAAATAGTAGCCTCTTCAGTTCTTACATTTATTTGACTAACATGACAATAGGTACACATTTTTCTTTTAAAACAACTACTTAAACTATTGTTTTACTGTAGTGATACAAATCGCAAACACGTCACAGTGTTTTCATTTCTAAGCATAACTCAAATAATGTAAGGGAGACAACTTCTATCTTAACTTGAAGGTTAAAATAGGAGTTATCTCCCTTACATGAGCATTTCTTTATCCATTTCTATATTAATAACAGCATATGTGATTTACATATTATTATTAAAAACTAAAATGACATTACTGAATCCCTGGGAACGCTGATTTCTAATATTTTGGTTTAGGCTAACATTCAGACCCATCAAGAAATGTACCCGAATGTACCTAGCTTCTTCCACTAGAACTAAGGAAAAATATTTGTGAATGAGAGAGTAAGTAACTATGTTAGCTGTATTTTATGTATTGTTTTATTCGTAACAAAAAAAAATAGAAATTATGTTTTTTTAGCAAAATAATTCGCTTTAAACAGCCTTTATGTCTACTTTTTTTGGATTATCAAAAAAAAAGTAACTTAGTTGAAAAAAATATTTATGTACTTTTTATGTTATTGGTTTAGGGTTAGGTTAGAGTTAGGATTATTTATGTATTTTTTATGTTATTACGTTATGAATGTGAAGAACTGGGAGAGGATGTCTCTGGAGCGATCGGTCTGGCGCAAGTGTATCTATGATGGCTGTGGCAGATTTGAGGCAAAGATTATAGAGTACTCCATTCATACTTTGTAGTGTCCCAGACGCATTTCAACCTGACCATATGTATTGTTTTTGTGGTAGAGCCTGTCTGTCAAGGGCTGGTCTACTGAATCACGTGAGACCCCATGGTAGGAGCCAACAAACAAGTATCAAACAGGAGTTTAATATAGTTATGCACAAACGGAAACCAGTCGTCTTGTATGCCATATCTGCAGCAAGACTTGTAAAAATAAGTCAGGCCTGTTTAGCCATCTCTGTGCCCACAATCGGACATTGCAATCTTGTATGAATGGTCTTCTTTTGTAAAAGAGTTACAATCAACATCATCATCATCATCATATATATATATATATATATATATTGTGTGTGTATTTAAGTAGCATTTTCTCATTTATGCAAACATTGTTAAAAATAACAAAATTTGTCTGTTTAACTATATATAACTCTTTTATTTTTTCAATTTTTCTGATGGTCTTTTTTGTATTAAAATCAAAACAACTTCAAGACCTTTTCCAAAACAACCCTGTTCTTAAATTCACCATAAAATGTTCTTATTAACGCCTCTAATAAATCGTTTAACACTTCCATTTATCTCTGTGCCCACAACCGGACATTGCAATCTTGTAGAAATGGCTTTCTTTACAAGATACCCGTATCCTTACATTGATTTAACTACATCCAAATTACAAAGAAACCTTGATTTTATTTAAAACTAACTGGATTTACCAGCTCACTATCGCTTCGCAAATTTTGCTACTTGAAGTATTTCAGACAAAAATGTAAATAATAAACATTTCAGTCATAGGTTCGTTGTAAACACGAATTAAAACTTTTGCATTCATTCAAATAAATAGATAAATATTAACATTTTGGTAATTTTGATACAAATTTTTTAATTGATACTTTTTTATCAAATCACTTTAATTAATTACTGTTAATATTGACAAACTATTGCATATGTATAGGAAAATAGGACAATACAATTACAAATGAATAACATCAAGCATTAATTTGTTATGAAGGATAGAAGATACTCAAATCCTGCAACGCTTTCTAAAAAACTTTTAATTTCTCCGTAGATTTTCTTTTATGGATTCATGCTATAAGAGTCTTTGTCTTTGTGAACCCCACTCGTGTGCCGACGGTGGTCAACTGCACAGGTGGGATATCATGTTCGCGGTGCCAGATTGTGACTCCCACTCGTGCCGATCGTCGTAGTGGCAATAAAAAAATATATAAATCGAAATTCCTCTAGGCCAGGATGGCAACAATAATTATGATGACGTTGCCGATCTTGTCGTCTCGTCCAGCAATAAACACACTCCCACGTTAAAACTGTTTATATCAGCGAGCGATCACTGGGCGAACAGCAACCGGTTGGCTATGTGAGGGCGAAAGATCATTCAAAGCAGAACAAAAGGAAAAGAACAATGTTCAACAACTCGGTCGGGGTTTTCTGTATAGAAGAGTAATTATTAATAAAATAAAAGAATTGATTTTACATTGGATTAATGTCTACCATACTCGTAAAAGTTGTTTTCTCTAAGTTATTCCGCTAGTTTTCTGTGTGCGCGAATTCTTTACACAAGTAGTTGTTTAGTCACAAATTAACTGCGGAGGCAATGGCGAGTATTTCGTCGGTTTGTTTTCTTCGACGCACGCCATCATCGGCGCGCGCCGGGCGACCGTCCAACTCCATCTCAATCCAACTCTGACTGGCTCTCTCATCTGTTCTGGTGCGCATGAAAAACGCACATTCTTTTATTGAAGATGGCTATCGTCGTACACCCCCTGCTCCGCCATCTTACTCCCTGCGTGTCTTCCTCTCTCAAGGAGGGTGGGGACGGGCGCCTCACTCCCCTCTCCCTAATATAAATGGGATCTTCTTCTTAGCTTGGCGTTATCGCCAAAACAAACGCTTTCTCATGCTGTCACACAGCCAGTAGCGATCTGTGACCGGGCTCATAATTAACGATGACAGGCCCAAATAAATCTCTGCCAAGTTAAAACAGCCGTCACAGAATCGTGATTCCAAAACGTGCCATTCACCCCAAACAATAATATCACTTTATTGACACTCCAGAATTAAATTTAAGATTATGGAATTTCATAATCTCTAACTCCCATCTGGCAACTGTCTCCTTTCCTTTGGAGGCAATGGATTCTGACTATCAAACATGACTCCACAAGACCAACTGGCGCCTCATTCCTGTTGTTTGAATAAGTTCGTTTCTACATCAATACATACTAGTTTTATATCTCCACTTCGTCTCGACGCAGGGCCCTCGGATGGCATAGCATCACCACCAAGATGCATACTAGCGCGTCACCAGGGTACCCGATCCCCATGGGGCCCGGATACTTTGTCGCATCCTTCATTCGATAAAGTTTTGGAGGGTTTTCTTTTTTTTATGGAAATCGCTCCAGACAAGGCATGAAGCCACTTGATGTAAGGAACTAACAAGAACAAATATGATTATAGCAAAGCCAGGAGATGGCTATTGTTTTTAGTCTTGAAAAGACCAAGGTTATAGGTAGGAGGAAAACAGTCAGTAGGAAGAGAGTTTTACAATCCTGCAGTTTAGCTATGGTTTGTTCGTTCTTTATTCTTATATATGTATTTTACTTTTATTTTCTGCATCTTACTTTTTTTATTTGCAACTTTTCTTCAATGTATCGTCTGGCAGTCTTCGTCTCGTCAGCTCTCAGGTGCTTCCGAGCCATGCCCGAACATTGACGAACGACGCGAAGTCACAGAAACGCGGGGCGTTCTCTATAAGAGTACCAAAAGAAGATTGCCACTAAGAACTGATTGTCACTCAACGCCTTTATCCGTTGCACCACAGATCTATGCAGACTAGTCTTCTGGAGATTGAAGGTTCAATCCTCACTACAGGCGATAATAATTAAGAATATGATTAAAGATTAGAATTATTTAACACTTATGACTGACAGAACGAGAACAATCTACCTGTGCGGATTAAATAATGAGTTCAGTTTGAAATTCCATATAAGTTATTGAGTTCAACATAAAGATGCGCCTAAAGACGATTGAAGGTTAAATCGGCCGAAACGTTATGAAAATAACAACCCGTATGAGAATAGTAGTCCGAATAATGCAAATTATCCAAATTTAATTCTTGATGGATAAATCTCTTTCGAGTTAAATCAGTTTCAGCAGTTTGAAAAATACCAGAAAAGGAAGGAGCTAGTTTACAAAGTCACCGCTAATAATACAAATTATTTAATCGAAGCCCTGATTTTTGGTAATGTTTAAAATAAATCTAGTAATTTTGTTGATATTTCGATACTTCTACAGAATTTGAACCAAACTGTTTTTTTTTATAACTCTAACCCTAAACTACCCCTAACCTAAGTTTGAGGTTTAGTTTGGCAAAAGTTGGTTTGGTTCAGTTCAAATTCTGTAGAAGCACCAATATTTCAAATTAGCAACCCAGGTACCTAGTCATTATTGGTAGAATCTGTGAAGATGCATACCTTAAATGTATATATTTTTTTCATTATTACACAATCGTTATAATGTTGCTTTTCTTTCTCTTTTTGTTTAGGTTGCACCTGTTAAAGAGATCTTCCGCCTGCAACAAGACCATGAACTTGTTGAAGCTGAAAAGAAATACTTACCTCAAAAATAGTTGGGTGGTCATTTGCATATTTAAAAAACAAAATCTATTTTGAATAATTAAAAAAAAATTGATTAATTTTACATATTTTAAAAAAATAATACTCATTAGAGATTGTTTTTGCTTACGGGGAAATCGAAATATAATCGCGGGGAACAAAATTCTTTTTTTTTTATTTCAAATTTGTTTATATTTTGAAAATTTGTAAAAAAAATTTCTTATATAAATAAAAACGATTTTAATTTATTTTTATTTCATTCAATAAACGACGCTTCTAAAACGCTTCATTCTTTTTGTTTTTTGCTTGTTTTATGAAACACCATATATGTATAATAACCATGCGCAAAAGTGGATGCGACTTATACTATACATTTTTTAAATGGATTTATCATAATATCTGATTATTCGTTTCAGTTAAAATTTCATTGTGTTTGAAAATTGATAGCCTGAAGTTAATCTTTATAAAAATGTATTTTTATGCCTGAAAATAAATATTAAAATGAAAACTGTCCTGACAGTGGTTAAAACACATTTATTCAGTGAAATTTTAAATCTTAAGAAATTTATTTATAAAATTTATTGAAAGATTAATATCAGTTTTCTGGAACTATTTCAAAGATAATTAGTAAATTAAAGTCTTAAGATACTGAATTTATATATATAAAAATAAATACTTTTTACTAAAAATTGCATAATAATCCCAAAGGGAAACATTGACATTAAAATTCATCATTTTAAGAAAAAAATAAAATGGCCACCGAGATTTAGCCAAGTATGGAAGACTATAATCGTAATAATATTTCATTATTTTTAATTTTATATAGAAGATATGGTTTTGTAATAGATCGGTTCAGTTAATTTTATGTAACATATTTTGCTTTTATATCGGCTGCTGCCTTTAATTTGTTTGTTTTTCTTTGTTTTCTGATCGTCTGCATTCGTTTGTTGGATCTCTGAAAATAAGTATTGACATTGCATGAAATTCCTGCCTGTTTATATACTAATGTCCTTCCGTAAAAATTGAAGTAAACGTTAGTAAAATTTGGTAAAAATGTATAGTTTTTTTTTCAGAACTGCCGACTGTCTCAATTTTACCAATTTATTTTTTTTCATGATTAAAAAAAAAAAATCGGTGTTTCTCCAGTAGTACACCTAGATGTAAAATGGCTGTTAGACAGAAAGTAGCAAGAAACTTTTACGATGTACTTACTTGTCAGTGAAAATAAATACTAAAATTTACGGAAATTCATCTAGTAGTTTTGGTTTATAAAATAAATTTCACTTTTAGTAGTATGCGGAAAATGGCCGCCATTGTTTGCATTAAAACCAATTTCATCATTGCTTAAGTCCCCTTAATATAATTCTTCATAAATAGAGATTTAAAATGGGGTATATCAATAAGGTATATAAATGGGAGTTGAGTAATGACGAAATTGATTTTGATGCCGACAATGGCGGCGATTTTCCACGTCCTACTAAAAGTTGAATTTATTTTATAAAAACAAAACTACTGGATGAATTTCCGTAGATTTTGGTGAACGGTATTTATTTTCCATGACAAGAACATCATAAAGGGTTCTTACTATATTTTGTATTACAGCCATATTTCATCTCGGTGTAACACTAGAGAAGCACCAGACTTTATTACACTGATGACTGCACTTTCATACACAAAAGAGAACTATTATAAAATGTCTTCACAAAATTACAAGTAAAATGTTATCATAAAAATATTATAACATGTATATGATGATTTTTTGGGGGGAAAATATTAAATAACGATGTTTTATTACATGATAATATTGTTAATTCGATAAATGACTTTTTCTTCGAGTTATATTGATTTTTATTAACGCAGGCTTTTTTCGTAATATGTAATCACCATATTCAGAAAGATTTTTTTATTGTAAACATCTACAGTGCTTTATTTTCATAAAAATGAAAAAAAAAAGTTCATTTGTTTTTTAGTACCTTATAACTTATATAACTTTAGTAAAGGTGTTTTTGTTTACACAAAATAATACTTTTTCACTGAGTTTCCTAATAAAACAATGGATTAATTATGTTTCATGATCATTAATTAATAAATACTGAAAATTTCATTAAAATTGGTTGATTTCCTGGATTTGAATTAATTTTTAAATGAATTGACATTTTTTACATTTTTTGCGACCAGACATTCATTTTGCTCATACCTAGTATATAAAGTGACCTAACCCTAACCTTGTATATAAAGTGACCTAATCCTAACCCTAACCTTGTATATAAAGTGACCTTTTAACATGAATATAATGCCCCCCTCACCTTTAAATATAAATATCATTTTCGTTGATCTGTTCACTTAAGTTTGAAATAATGCAAAGATTTAAAAATTACAGAAAACAGACATTGTAAAAGAATTCAGATTAATGCATTAATATTTTTATTTAAGAAAAATAAAAAATGCATTGTCTTATATTTTCATTGTTTTTTTTTGTCTGAAAAAGAAATAATACAAACCTATTTAAGATTGTTTTTCTTTTTAATCATTCTCCCCTCTCTGTCTCTCTCTCTGTCTCTCTCTCTCTCTCTCTCTCTGTCTCTCTCTCTCATATATATATATATATATATATATATATATATATATATATATATATATATATATATATATATATATATATATATATATATAAAGCATCTAAAGATGCTTAAAAAAAGAACTTTCCCAAATTTATACCTACCAGCGACCATGCGCGATTTAAGTCTAATTTAAAAAAGACATTTACACCGTTAGTCCACACAACATCGGACGTCATTTCTAGAAGACCAGGAAAGATTATTACGAAAAAAAATAAGGTTAATACCTTTTATTTGGCTAAAGATCTGTCGAGGCTTGTTATATCAAGCGAAATATTAGATGAAAAAGTCAAGATGAAAACGAAATGTTTTGATTTTAATTTTTAAAATATCTGCATCTAACACATGGTTCTTTGAAGGCATTTTGCCTCTTTCTTTAAGTTTAAAATTCTAAAGATGCTTTAAAAATGAACTTTCCCAAATGTATACCAACCAGCGACCATGCGCGATTTAAGTTCAATTTAAAAGAGACATTTACGCCGTCAGTCCACACAAGATAAAAAAAGTCAAGATGAAAAAAAGAAAAAAAAATGTTTTTATTTCTTATTTTGCGTTTAATAAAAAATATCTGCATCTAACACATGGTTTTTGAAGGCATTTAGCCTCTTTCTTTAAGTTATATATATATATATATATATATATATATATATATATATATATATATAAATTTATTATTATTATTATTGTTATTATTACAACCAATAATACCATAAACGATAACCTTAAAATCCCCAAAATATTTGGGGATTATAAACCTGGTTATGCATACGGTACCGTAAAAATCCATTAATCTAACTCCATTTTCGGTCCCATAATTTCTCAAGTCACTCTTTACATATACCAATTAACTAAAACAATTAATGAACCAATAACTCCTTAATTACCATGTAAATACAGTTTAAAATCCACCCATGAACTCATACAGATACTCCAAACTCCCAAAACAAATAATAAAATTACCGCTTCACTTGACGTTGAAAGCTTATTTACAAATGTTTCGGTACACAAACCAATTGATATTATTATTAATAACATATACAATAACCCATACTTTCCTCTACTAAAGATTTACCTTAAAATAGTTAAAAATATATTATTAATTTGCACAACCGAAGTCCCTTTCTACGACCATAAAGGAAACATCTACACCCAAATTGATGGCGTTTCTATAGGATCGGTCCTTGAACCAACCTTCAGTAATAAAATATTTAATATAATTACGAAACTCTCCATTTTTGATATCCTTATCTTAGTAGGCAATAATGATGAGATAAAAAAAGAACTACAAGACATTTTTTTCAAAATTACTCCATACTTACACTCGCTTATGAGCTTAGTATTATTTTTTTAAATCCGTTTTTAGATGTTCCCATTGAATCTAACAATGACGCATTCATCACCTCTCCTTATAAAAAAAACTACCTCCATTAATACATGCATTTTAAGTTATAGAAACGAATGTTTATATCAATATTGCAATTATTAAAAATCTATTAAACTGTGCTAAACTGATCTCTTCAACCAGAAAAATATTTTTTAACGAATCAAAATAATAATTAACAATCAATTTCCCAATTATATTATAGACGAACAAATAACATTAATGATTAGAAACTTAGACACTACAGATAATAATCAGCTTAATAATTTACACCACATAAATCTATTCTACTGTAACCAAATGCATCCGAACTTCAAATTAGATGAAAAGCTATTAAACATATAATACATCGATAAATATCCCTCATCAACTGTAATAATAAAGATTCATTATTTATTATAAAAAATGAAAACATCAAACCACGTAGCTAAAAATAACACTTCTCAGACACAAAACACATTAGGAAGAACCAATGTAATATGTCAGTTTCAATGCCCCATGGGCGAATGTATCTAAAAAAAATAATAATAAAACTAATTGTTACATCGGTTTAACTACCACAACACTTTCCCGAATACTCACCTTACATCTCTCTGACACTAGCTCCATTTGCCAACACCTAAAAAACATGACTGCTCCCCTTTTCAATATAGATATACCCTAGTTAACAATACTAAAATAATACACCACGATACCAACATCAAAAGATTAAAAATTTTTGAAGCCCACTACATAAAAACTAAACATTCCACAATGTAAATTACGAAACTAGTCACAGCATTTTAAAGTGTCTAGCATAGTAACTAACATTACCAAATTTATAGCCGTTAAGCAATTATACTTTTTGTACGCGCTTAGGACATAATCATTTTCGCATGCAACATCTCAATATTATTGATGCTCATTTTAAAGTCGTATATTACTAACCGTTAAAAACTCAACAGTAAAGACATATTACTTTTGTGGACTTTTTCTTACAGCATGAACTCCAATTTAAACAGACACCAACTTTTCTCAAGGAGAATTTAAATTTTGGATGGCCTAAAATTTCAGATCAGATACACTCCTAATTACTTTTGAGGTCTTTATCTTTCAGCAGGAACCCTCAGACACTTAATTTTTTCCAATAAGACAAATCGAATTCTGAGTGGCCAAACCAAAGATTAGAGATACTTCCCATATCTTGTGTGATTTCTCTTTTCTTAGTTAAATATTTATCACTCACAGCAAGTCTGTTATTCACATGCATTGCAAACATGCAACCCACTAAACTTGCCACCTCGTTCATGCTTACATCCCTACCCATCCCTATGTGGGAAATTCTGCCTCTAGCATAATTTCACCCAGTTCTTCTGAAAAAGAGCAAACAAAATCATTTAAAGACAACCCCGAGGAAAAGAGTGTAGAAAGCTAACTTGCAAATTCCAATAGCTCATCAATAAAGATCTACGATGGAATGTTCATTTTTTACCTAAATTTATTTTTATTTCCTTTTATCTACGGTGGTTCATTTTCCTTTCTCCATTTAAAAAAAAAATATTCTTCTTTTTTTGTACCTGTACACACTTAATTTATTTATTATTTTACCTGTACACACTTAATTTATTTTATTTACCTTACACACTAAATTTATTTAGTTTATTTACCTTACACACTTAATTAATTTATTTTTTTACCTTACACACTTAATTTATTTTTTTTACCTGTACACACTTAATTTATTTAGTTTATTTACCTTACACACTTAATTAATTTATTTTTTTATCTTACACACTTAATTTATTTTTTTTACCTGTACACACTTAATTTATTTATTTTTTTACCTGTACACACTTAATTTATTTTTTTTACCTGTACACACTTAATTTATTTATTTTTTTACCTGTACACACTAAATTTATTTTATTTACTTGTACACACTTAATTAATTTATTTTTACCTGTACACTCTTAATTTTTTTTTACCTGTACACACTTAATTTATTTATTTTTTACCTGTACACACTTAATTTATTTTTTTTATCTTGCACACTTAATTTATTTTATTTACCTGTACACACTTTATTTTTTATTTTTTACCTGTACACACTTAATTTTTTTTTACCTGTACACACTTAATTAATTATTTTTTTTACTGTACACACTTAATTTTTTTTTACCTTACACACTTTATTTTTATTTTTTACGTGTACACACTTTATTTATTTTTTTACCTGTACACACTTAATTAAATTTTTTTTACTGTACACACTTAATTTTTTTTTTTACCTTACACACTTAATTTATTTATTTTTTACCTGTACACACTTAATTTATTTTTTTATCTTGCACACTTAATTTATTTTATTTACCTGTACACACTTATTTTTTTTATTTTTTACCTGTACACACTTAATTTTTTTTTTACCTGTACACACTTTATTTATTTTTTTTTACCTGTACACACTTAATTAATTTTTTTTTACTGTACACACTTAATTTTTTTTACCTTACACACTTAATTTATTTATTTTTTACCTGTACACACTTAATTAATTAATTTTTTTACCTTACACACTTAATTTATTTATGTTTACCTGTACACACTTTATTTATTTATTTTTACCTTACGCACTTAATTATTTTTTTACCTGTACACACTTAATTTATGTTTTTACGTGTACACATTAAATTTATTTATTTTTTTACCTTACACACTTAATTAATTTATTTTTTACCTGTACACACTTTATTTATTTTTTTTACCTGTACACACTTAATTTATTTATTTTTTTACCTGTACACACTTAATTTATTTTTACCTGTACACACTTAATTTATTTTATTTACCTTACACATTAAATTTATTTATTTTATTTACCTTACACACTTAATTAATTAATTTTTTTACCTTACACACTTAATTTATTTTTTTACCTGTACACACTTAATTTATTTATTTTTATTTACCTGTACACACTTTATTTATTTTTTTTTACCTTACACACTTAATTAATTTTTTTTTACTGTACACACTTAAATTTTTTTTTACCTTACACACTTAATTTTTTTTTTACCTGTACACACTTTATTTATTTTTTATCTTGTACACCCTTTATTATTTTTTTTTACCTGTACACACTTAATTTTTTTTTTTTTTTACCTTACGCACTTAATTTTTTTTTTACCTTACACAATTAATTTTTTTTTACTGTACACACTTAATTTTTTTTTTTTTACCTGTACACACTTTATTTTTATTTTTTACTTGTACACCCTTTATTCATTTTTTTACCTGTACATACTTAATTTATTTATTTTTTACCTTACGCACTTTATCTTTTTTTTTACCTGTACACACTTTTTGCTACCGCTCTTTTACAGCTGCAAAACATAGTTGCTTTTCGTTGTTGTTTTATTTTAAAAATTCACTTCAGTTATTTTGTAGTTTCATTTCTCATGAGGACACTTAACATTTCCCGACAACTTGAAAGGTCCAGTTAATCTTCAGCTGCTTTCCATATCTTAAAATCATGCATCGTTGGGATATCAATTGATTCTAGGCCTCACCCTCTAATTTATTTTAATTGAAAATATCTAATATTATATCAATGATTTTGTCCCAAATCCATCAAAATTTGTCATTACTGGTTGTTTTAGTTATTCAATTACTGCTGGCTCTAATAGTGTAGTATCTGTTCTGATACTACACTTCATATTTTTTGTCCTCCGTCAGTGAAGAAGAAATCCTTCTAGACTGAGGCCATTTTTATTTTTGTCTCAATCTAGAGTGCCTTTTTTCTTTTTATGGGGGAGCTTGATTTTACCCACATTAAAACCTGACCGTGTGTCTAATTCTGTCCTTGTGGGGAGAGGCAAATGAATAGGGACACATAATGGCGATGACTACACAAGCTCACATTGAAGGAATACAATGAAATACCTTAGAATTGAAGATGACAGAGAAAGGGAAGGTGAGAGAGTTAGTGTTGAGAGGGAGGAGAACAACAAGGAAATATGAATTACACAAAAGTGAGAGAGTCCATGGCCTCCGTTCAGTCTTGGGAGACAATGGATACCACCTGTAAGAGTGGTTGCGTGTGTAATTGCGCAATCCCCAACCACACCTCTGCTGAGTCGTCACTGCTTGATTCCAGTGGCAAGGAAAAGTCCAGGATGACTGGAAACAATGCTGAAATAAGCGGAGACCACATACAGCACCTGGTATTCCCAAATGGTCACCCATTTGGTACTGGCCAGGCTCAACGTTGCTTAACTTCGGTGATCTAACGGGGGGGGGTGTAAACGTGATTATGCTGCAGTGAGAGAGTTAGAGAGATAGAGAGGAGTAGAGAGTGAGAGAGGTAGATAAAGAGAAAGAGAGAGAGAAAGAGAGAGAGAGAGAGAGAGCGAAAGGTACAAAAATGGAGAGAGAGAGGGGGTAATAGAAATAGGGAGAGAGAAATAGATAGATGTTAAAAGTTGACGTTTTGGAAGGTTCATGTGAAGGAAGTACATTAAAATACTTTGGAATTGAAGATCAAATAGAGAGGGGTGGGAGATGGGGGGACAGGGAAACATGTATTGCACAAAAAATGAGTGAGGTAGAAAGAGAGAGAGAGAGAGAAAGAGAGAGGTAAAGAGAGAGAGAAAGAGAGAGGTAAAGAGAGATAGGGAGTGAGAAAGAGAGACACGTTGAGAGGATCAGGAGAAGGGAGTTACAGTAAAATAATTTGAAATTAAGGCAACAAAAAGAGAGAAAGAGACATTGTGGAGACATAGTAGAAGAGAGAGAGAGAAAGAGAGAGATATTGTGGAGACATAGTAGAAGAGAGAGAGAGAGAGAGAGAGAGAGAGAGAGATTGGCCTTTTCTGGATAAAATAAACAAAGGGAGAAGAAATAGAGAAAGAAAGAGTAAGGAAACAAGGAAAAGAGAGAAAAAGAGAAACAGAGACCTTTGTTAATTGATGTGTAATATTTTTTTTTTTTTTTAATTATCTCTAAATTTTGTGTCTAATCGATTAAGGAAACAAAGAGAGAGAGAGAGAGGGAGAGAGAGAGAGACATGTTAGTGGACATTGTGGATGATCAGGAGAAGGTAGTTACATACTTTGAAACTGAGAAACACCGACGGATAGAGAGGGATATAAAGAGTGAGTGTGTGAGAGAAATAGAGTACAGAGAGAGACCAAGAGGGAAAGGTTGTTGGAATTTTCTACCAGCAATTATGTAATCCCCCTATATATTCTGTATTATATCTATATATTTTGTATCCTATTTTATATTTACATATTTTGTACCCTGTATCATATTTTGACTTTCTGTATTTTATACTCTCTATTTTGATTTTGTACGAAAAGTTTAAGGCCAGCTCTGTGAGACTGATGTCAGGGATTCTGACGCCAAATTCTTCCCTTTTGGAATTCAGCCAGCTTTGAGAGTGGACGTGGTTCTCCAGCTCATTCATATAGCGAATTCCCTAAGTGTTTCCTTTCCCCAAGAACATTGAGACTGTGACTGTGAGATTCAACACAGGAGTTTGTTGCCGCAAGGAGCGTCGCACTGAAATTTAACGCGTCCATAAGTTTCAAGAATTTTGCGGCTTTCAACCTTTTCTGAAGAAGGACGAAGAAGTTGTTGATTTTGACAAAGTTGTTCACGCAGTGTTGGCGTTGGAAGAACATTTATTCACAGAGTATTAAAGCCTTTAAACTAGCAAAGGCTGTTTGTGTCTTTTGTGAATTGTAAGTACTTCGTTATATTCATTATTTGTTTAAACCTTACAAGTTCTTACTCTCCTCATATTTGTATAATATCATTCGTCGTTGGTTGAAACGACAATTGTCTAACTGTTTGAAAAGCAGTTTATTTTGGTTTATAGTAGGCAGCTTGTACGCTGTTCCTCCTATTTTATTTTGTTACAAGGCATTTTGTCCTTACAGGTTGAATGCCTGCAACGAAAATATTTGCAAGTTTTTGACTCCCCTCAGGGACTTTTTTGTAAAATAAAATCTTTTCCTTTTGATTTCAAACAAGACCATTTTAAATCTTATTTCTTTCCTCACCCTCCCTTTTAATTTATCCTTTTTTTTTTTTGCGGGTTATTTCTACCAAGTCGGATTTGTCTGAAAACGGATAAATTTGCGACAAAGTGTTGTAGGTGGAGGTATGAGGGAAGGAACAGTTGAAGAAGGAAATCAAATGCAAAAGTCTGCTAGGAAACGCCATTAGCAGAGATGCCACCTTTTTGTTGACATAACAACAGAAATACAGAAGTTGATTGAATGTTGGCATCCGAGTGAAATGTCCACTTTTAGAGAAGTGCGAGTAGGAGAGAGAGAGAGAGAGAGAGATGTTGAAAGTTGACGTTTTAGAAGGTTCAGGGGCATTAAAATACTTTTAAATCAAAGAGAGAGGGTTGAGAGATTTAGGGTTGAGATGGTGGTGGGGGGGGGGGGCAGGGAAACATGAATGACACAAAAATGAGTGAGGTAGAAAGAGAGAGAGAAAGAGAGAGAGAGAGAAAGAGAAGAGTAAAGAAAGGGAGAGAGGGGGAGAGAGAAATAGAGGAGTAAAGAGAGATAGAGCAGGAGAAAGAGAGAGATTGACAAAATAAACAAAGGGAAAAGAAATAGAGGAAGAAAGAGTAAGGAAACAAGGAAAAGAGAGAGAAAGAGAAACAGAGACCTTTGTTAATTGATGTGTAATATTTTCTTATTTTTTTCAATATCTAAAAATTTTGTGTTTAAGCGATTGGTTTCCAAAAGATTTTAACGCGTGGCTGTTGTCATTTGATGCAACTACTACTACTACTACTACTACTACTACTACTACTACTACTACTACTACTACTACTACTGCTACTACTACTACTACTACTACTACTACTACTACTAATAATAATAATAATAAGAAGAAGAAGAAGAAGAAGAAGAAGCAGTGCAAGAAATTTTATGAAATCCTTCCCTGCCCCAAAAAAGAGCACCAGTTTCGGCTGATACCACAAAAATAGTCGTGAAGGGGCAAGGAGGATGGGAAGACTGAGGAGGAAGAGTACTAACCCGACCTCCACTTGGAGAGGCTTATTGCCACCGAAATCCCAGAGAAGACCAATGGTCGCTACCAGGAAGGAATCAATGGTAAGCGACTGTTGCGATAACACAAAGTAATTTGCAATGGTTATCAAAAGAGGTGGAGAGTTCTGGAAATCTGGGGAGATTTGTTGTCACTCAGACTTCGGATATTATCAGTGAACGATCACTCATAAGAAGAAGAAGAACAACAACAAAGTAGATAACGGTGAACGGCTGTTGCGAGTGACAAAAGATCATATAAGAATAAACAAGTTATTAGCAGGACCAAAAAGATTTCTTTCTTTTGATCTGGAACTTATACATTTCTTCACAAAGTTATCAATATCTAACAGACGCTTTTTATTTTATAAAACTTCAGAGGAATGTAAAATAGTGTGAAGTTTGGATCGGTGTCCATTTTGTAATGTCACTTATAACTCTGTTGTGTTAATGAGGTGTGGGAGTTCTAGTAACACCAATACTTATCAAAGAGTGATGGAAAATCTAGGAGAAACCGTTTAATTCCGCCAAATGTGAATGCTTTTTTTACTTAAGGAAGAAAAACGAAAAAAACAAACAAAAAATCAAAATTACATAGAGTTTTTGAGACGTTTGTTGTTGGCTGTTGTCATAACTTTATTAGCAGAGCGAATTAAATATTTGTTTTTGTTTGACTTTACCAAATGTGGATGCTATTTTTACAATACTGAAAGAAAAAAAAACGTCTTGCATAGTTCCAGGTCACCCGTAACTCCATGACTCTTAAAAATGGCTGGTTGGTGTCTGGTAGGGTTTGTCTTACCCCATGGGGACTGG
The DNA here is from genome assembly GCA_963556195.1 of Sepiola atlantica. Lineage (NCBI taxonomy): Eukaryota > Metazoa > Mollusca > Cephalopoda > Sepiida > Sepiolidae > Sepiola > Sepiola atlantica. Next base: position 13,067,441 of record OY744550.1, on the reverse strand, counting down.
GGAGAAGGATCTCTTTAGCTTTGGTTGATGATGGTGTCACGATAAAAACACTGATTTCTGGTCAGTCACTTAATCAGTTTAGGTGGAGACTTTTTTGTCAGTCAGCCTTGTAACCCCTACCTTCCCTATTGGGCTCTTGAAGGGCTAACCTGTTTGGAGTCCAGGGGATTGAACACTGGTGTTAGGCTCTCTTTCAGGCTTGGTTTGTCTGATAACTGACAGATAATGAAAGTAGTTAAGTTTCCTTGGTGGAGTGTGAGGTCATAGTGCTTTTCTGGTTGACACTTCCCTTGGTGATAGTACATGAGACTTCTCCATCAGTAGTCGCTAAATGTCGGGGTATTCTCAAATGCCATGCTGCAGATCCTGGTTGAGAAGGCAGCCCTCCTCCGGTTCAATCGAAATCGGCGGTGAAATAGTTTTTTGTGGTGTCCACGTAGACTTCTTTCTGGTGCAAGAGTGAATAATAGATCCTGAGGTATATCATAATGACCTTTGAGGAGATTGTAGGTCAAAATGAGATCTCAATAGGGCAGATCCCATAGACTCTGTACCATTCGAGTAGCTAATCTTTGAACTCTCTCCAGGTGCTAGATATCACGTATTAGATATGGAGCAGAGGCCTGGACACTATACTCTAACAGTGGTTTGACAAGGGAGACATAAAGTGGTAGAAATATTTCAGGAGTGAGTTTGTAGAAAGAACGTCGAATGAGAAATAGAGTGATCCTTGCTTTGTTTGCAGCCTGAATGCAATGTTTAGATGTCTTGAAGGACAAGTCAACCAGAAAGGCTAAGATCTTTTGTCTTATTCACATTCTTGAACAGAGCTGTGTCATCAGAACAGCATTCAGGTGCAACTCATCCGGTTTTACTCCAGAAAACATAGTGACCAAGAATTGTGTATACTCCATTCCATGTATGTGTGGAAAAATATACAAATCTCTAAAATGTGGAGAAATTGAAAAATTGGGTATGGCTGACCACGTATGGAGGGAAAAAGAGAAAACATCTGTCCTTGTGGGGCGAAGTAATCATTATAGACAGAGAAGAATGGTGGAGAGTAAGATATCGCAAAGAAACAGCGCATATGTTAGGCGACAATGGCCTCCTAAGTAGACCTAGTATAGAATTAAATACAATATTTATAAATAGCAAGTTTGAACACCAGTAATATGAGTCACAGTAAAAAATTTAATAGTAATCTTACACTTTCTTTTTTTTTTATTGAAAGTAACTCCAGATAAGACATGAAACAACTTGATATAAGGAGCTAACAAGAACGAAATATGATTGGGAATCTTTATGTTGACCATGTATGGAGGGAAAACAGAAAACATTTGCCTGTATGGACGACAGAGTTACCTCCCTTCAATAGGATTCCCCTCTTAATATTCAGAGTTTTTGTAAACCTCGTAATTTAGGTTTAATCAATAATATTTGTAAAGAAAAATGGATGAAATATCAGCAGACACTTTTAACAAATTTATTACAACTGAACACAATATAAAATAATGAGTTAATTGCCGCTGTAACACGAGATGAAATATACACAGTTTCAAGACGTCGGTCTGTTTATCTTTTCTGCAGGCAAGACTATCGACAAGGGCGATAACTCTGAAATGGCCCAAGGGAGATAATTGTTTCATTAGTTATCCCTAACATCTCCCCGTTTTAGTCTTTAACTGTATCGAGCGCACCTGGGGTCAACTTGGAGGTGCTTGACTCTAGTGCGACTGCGCTTTGGCCAAGTCCTGGGAGGTCTTTGATAATTCTCATCTGAATTTGTCTGCATGAGAGGTGGTGGAGATGGCAGTTTAAATGTGTCCATTAACAAATCAAATGGAATGGTTGTTCTGTTGTCCACTAAGTTGCCTACAGAGTATCTGAGACGCAACTGGTTTTTGTGCCATGCCCAGAATTGATTTCCCTTAGGAAAAGAGTCAGGTCTCGAGATCTTGAAAGACACGTGACCTGGGCCTATTTTCGCAAGATTCGAGAAATCCTCGTGATTTTCTCTCTCTTTCTGCTGGTTTTTCCTGGAGTGAAGTCAACCCTATTTTCAGGTCATGCACCCGGTTCTACTAGTAGGCCCCCAACTCTAACCCTTTGTGTGTTTCACACTACTTCTGTGCGCCTCAATTATTTTAGGAACATGTAGTAATTGTTTGTTTCTGTATTTTGATCCTGCTGTTGTTTGTTTAAGCAAGCGTTGAATAAAGACACATGAATTTAACTCGCTTCTATTTGCCGACGTACACGTGCGCTACTATAAGTGACGCGGAAATGCTTGTTTGCTTCCATAGCAACACTGCAACTATTTTCTGTAGAATGAGAATATAAATATACGAATCTTAACATCTACCCTTGCGGTGCAAAGTAAACATTATAGACAGAGAAGAATGACGGAGAGTAAGACATCGCGAAAAAGCAGCGCAAATATTGGGCGACAATGGCCTCCAAAGTAGTAGACCTAATTAGCATAGAATTGAATACAGTATGAAAACCAATAACTATAAATATTAAACAACCAATAAGAATATTGCAATATGAGTAACGGCAAAACAAAAATTATTTTAGATATTACACTTTCTATTAGACAAGATTAGTTTTAAGGCTTCCGATGTTTATACTCGAATTTGCTCACATGGATATATAGTCTAATGGTTAAAAGTAGTGATGAACAATCAATTCTAAGCGACAGGCCGAAGGTTCAATCCTTACTACAGGCAGTAATAACTAAGAATAAATAAATTAACACTTGTACCGAATCAAGGTTGATGGGACGAGAACAATCTAACGCCATGAATTAAATAAAAGGTTCAGTTCGAAATTCCGTATCAGTTCCGAGTTCGAGCATGAACTTCGACTAGAAGGTTCCCAAGTTTAAACTACGTGAAGAAGATCGGAGATTACATCGGCCGAAACAAATCTCAATCCTTATCTACACAAATTCTGAAACATAAACACTTAGAGGTTTAAAAAATATTGGTTAGAATTACACAAAAAAGCAAAAGCGTAGAGAGAAAGAGAGAGAAAGTCAGAGCGGTAGAACGAGAGAGAGAGAGAGAGAGAGGGGAAAGAGAGAGAGAGAGAGAGGGGTATATATATATATATATATATATATAGAGAGAGAGAGAGATAGAGAGAGATATTTAAGGCTGACGTTTGGTGAGGATCAGGTGTATGAAATAACATTGAAATAATTTAAACTTGAAGAACAAAGAAAGAGAGGTGGAAAGAGGGAGAGAAAAAAAGAAGGAGAGAAAGAGAGGAGAGGAGGATACCTACAGGTAAAAGTGTTGGAAGGGAACAGGTGAAGGAAGGGGATGAAATGCAAAAATAAAATGGGTTGCCACCTTTTTTTGTTGACATGACAACAGAAATACAGAAATTGATGATTCGTTGGCATCCGAGTGAAACGTCAGCGTTTAGAAGGAAAGAGATGGAAGGAGATCTAGTGGGGTTGAATGACTTTTTCTCAACAAAAGAAAGAAAAAGAAGAGAAATAGTTGAAGCGTGTGTAAGAAACCAAGGAAAAGAATGGAATAGAGAGAGAGAGAGAGAGAGAGAGAGAGGATTAGAGTTAGAGAGGTAGAGAAAGATAGTGAATGAGAGAGAGACATGTTGGTCGGTGTTTGGAAAAATCAGGGGACGGAAGTGACATTAAATACCATGGAATTGAGGAAACAGACACAGATTGGAAAAGTGAGTGAGAGAAATAGTGTGTGAGAAAGAGCGAGGGAGAGAGAGAGAGAGGGGGGGGGGGAGTGGAGAGACCAAGAGGGAAAGGTGTTGTAGGTGGAGGTATGAGGGAAGGAGATCAAATGCAAAAGTCTGCTAGGAAACGCCATTAGCAGAGATGCCACCTTTTTGTTGACATAACAACAGAAATACAGAAGTGGATTGAATGTTGGCATCCGAGTGAAATGTCCACTTTTAGAGAAGTGCGGGTAGGAGAGAGAGAGAGAGAGAGAGAGAGAGAGAGAGAGAGAGAGATGTTGAAAGTTGACGTTTTAAAAGGTTCAGAGGCATTAAAATACTTTTAAATCAAAGAGAGAGGGTTGAGAGATTTAGGGTTGAGATTGTGGTGGGAGGCAGGGAAACAGGAATTGCACAAAAATGAGTGAGGTAGAAATAGAGAGAGAAAGAGAGAGAGAGAAAGAGAGAGAGAGAGAGAGAGGAGTAAAGAAAGGGAGAGAGGGGGAGAGAGAAATAGAGGAGTAAAGAAAGAGAAAGGTAAAGAGAGACAGGAAGTGAGAAAGAGGAACATGTTGGGAGGATCAGGAGAAAGAAGTAACATTATAATACTTAGAAATTGAAGAAACAAAGAGAGAGAGATAGAGAGAGGGCATTTTTGGATGGTCAGGAGAAGATAGTTACATTAAGATGCTTTGAAATTAATGGAAACAAAGATAGAGAGAAGGAGAGAGAGGGGGAGAAGAGGGGAACCAAGATGGAAAGGTGTTGTAGAAAGAAGCGGTGAAGAAGGAGATCAAATGCAAACCCCATTAGCCACCTTTTTGTTGACATAACAACAGAAATGGATTAAATGTCGGCATCCAAGTGAAATTTCAACGTTTAGAGAGAGAGAGAGAGAGAGAGAGAGAGAGAGAGAGAGGGCCTTTTCTGTACGAAAGAAAGAGAAAGAAAATAGAGGAAGCAAGAAACAAGAAAAAGAGAGAGAAAATAGATAGAGATAAACAAAGGGGGAAGAAATAGAGAAAGAAAGAGTAAGGAAACAAAGAAAAGAAAGAGAAAGATTGTTAATTGATGTGTAATTTTTTCTTATTTTTTTCATTATCTAAAAATGTTATTTTTAATCAATTGCTTTCTAAAAGATTTTAATGAGTGCCCGTTTTCATTTACTGCTAATGCTACTACTACTACTACTACTACTACTACTACTACTACTACTACTACTACTAATAATAATAATAATAATAATAATAATAATAATAATAATAATAATAATAATACTACTACTACTAATAATAATAATAATGAAGAAACGATTAAGACAACCCTAAAGAAAATGGCAAACAAGAAAGCACCAGGCCACAATAGAATACATGCATACTGGTTCAAAAAATTCACGACCCTACATGAAAGGCTAGCGCAGAATCTGAGAGGATGTATCCATAAAACAGACGTACCAGAATGGATGACCAAAGGAAGGACAACACTAATACAAAAAGATGCCAAAAGGGTACAATCTCAAACAACTACAGACCAATAACCTGTTTACCAACAATGTAGAAAATCCTAACTGCACAACTAAGAGAACAAATCAACCATTCCTTGAACAATCGTAGACGGCTCCCTGAGGAACAAAAAGGATGCCGGAAAGGGAAAAGAGGGACTCATGATCTCCTATACATCGATCAAAAGATCCTGAAGGAGGTAAAAGCAGAAAAAGCACATGGCATTGATTGACTACAAGAAATCCTACAACAAAATCCCTCAAGCATAGATAATTGAATGCTTAAAAATGTACAAGATACATGGCATAATTATTAATCTCATTAAAGAAAGCAATGAGAACATGGAGATTGACAGCTGGAGGACAACACTTGACTGAGATAAAAATACAGAGAAGCATTTTCCAAGCAGACTCCTTATCACTACTACTATTTATCATAGCCATGATGCCACTCAAGAATATAATCAGGAAATGTGATGCCAGATACAAGTTTAGAGACACAGAACAAAGAATGAACCACTTCATGTACATTGGAATTGAAAAGTGTGCACTGCTAGAGATGGAAAAAAAGGAAAACTGGAGACGACATAGGGCATGGAACTGCCCAACCAAGAGGAGATGAGGGTGCTAGGTGAACAGGAGAGTTACAAATATTTGGGAGTTTTGGAAGTAGACACCATCAAATCTACAGAAATGTAAGAAAAGATTGAAAAAGAATACCTGATAAGAACAAGGAAACTCTTAGAAACGAAGTTTTATAGCAGAAACCTAGTAAAAGGAATAAACACTTGGGCAGTATTACTAATAAGATACTCTGGACCATTCATAGGCTGGACCAAAGAGGAACTTAGGCACCTTAACCAGAAAACTAGAAAATTAATGACCATGCACAATGCACTACACTCAAAAGATGATACGAACAGACTCTATGTGAAAAGAAACGAAGGGGAAGAGGACTGGTAAGTATAGAAAACTGTGTGGACGACACAGAAAAAAAGAGCTGAAGCAATACATAGCTCAGAACACAGCAAGGCTGATTACCGCAGCAAGAGACACTGTCTCAATGAACAACTCGGGAAGTACCAAAACCAGAAACAAAAAAACAAGAAAAGAAAAGTGTGAAGAAAAACAGCTGGATGGACGTGTCATAAGAATGACAAGAGAAGAAACCACCAACATTCCTGTGCATGGCTAAGAAAAGGACACCTGAACAGAGAAATGGAATCCCTACTGACAACTGCACAGAACAATGCGATTAGGACTAACTACATTAAGGCTAAAATAAATAAAACCCAAGAAAAGTGAATGCAGCAAACTAGCCCCCAAAACAATACATGAACAGACACGACTGCATGGGGAAAGCAGTGCACTGGGAACTATGCAAACATTTCGAACACTCGGACAAATGGTACAAACATAAACCAGAGACAGTACTAGAAAATGAAAATCACAAAATCCTCTGGGACATGGAGGTGCAAACAGATAAACTCATACAAGCAAGGAGACTGCATATCATAATAGTCAACACGAATAAAAAATCCTGTCAAATCGTAGACTTTATCGTTCCAGCAGACCACAGAGTGAAGATCAAAGATACGAAAAAACAAAGCAAATACATGGAACTTGCCAGAGAACTGAAAGGAATATAGAGCATGAAGAAAGTCAATATAATACACATCATCGTAGTAGGGTTAGGAACAGTCTAAGAAAACCTGAAAAAAAGATCGGAGAAATTGGAATCAAAGGGATCACTGAGACCATACAAAGGACGGCAATGATCAAAACAGCTGCAATCTTAAAGAAAATCCTTGAATGTGGAAACCAACCTGCATAAGCTACAAATGGTAATCAGTCACATGAAAGTTACAATAAAAAAATTTTTTAAATCACAGAAAGAACACCACCACACGAACCAAGGAAAAGAAACTGCAAGAAATCTCATAAACTATGATGGGACCAGCCTTGGCTAATACCACATAAAATAGTCGTGAAGGGTCAAAGAGGATGGGAAGACCAAGGAAGGAGAGCACTAACCAAACCACAAGTGGAAGAGTGCAAAGAGTGCTGGGACCTTGGGGAGCCTATTGCCACCCAAATGCCAGAGAAAACCAATGGTCCTTACCAGCGAGAAATCAATGGCAAGTGGCTATTGCGATACTGCAAGGTCATTTGTGGTGGTTATCAGAAGAAGTGGAGAGTACTGGAAATCTGGAGAGGCTTGTTGTCACTCAGACACCAGGGAATACCACCGGTTGTTGTCGGTGAGCAATCACTGACGATGACTTGTGTGATAACTCCTAGTGAGTACAAATAATAATAATAATCTGATACTCCCCACACCCCACAAAAAATATATGGTGGCGCCGACATTGCTTGATATCACAGAAAACGGTTCTGAAGAATCCTTGATGTATAAGTCTATCAGAGAAGAGTCAAATTATCTACTACTACTACTAGCAATAATAACCTCTGGTTCCAAACTGTTGGTCAGATTTACACCAAATCTGGTATGACAAAAAATATGTCATCAGAGGAACACTCTACTACTACCACCACTACTACTGCTACTACTACTACTATTACTACAGTCGATGATGATGATGATGATAGACGGACATACCAGATTGGATGACCAAAGGAAGAACTACGTTAATACAAAAAGACACCAGGAAGAAAACGATTCCAAGCAACTACAGACCAATAACTTGCCTACCAATCATGTGGAAGATCCTAACGGCCCAACTGAGAGAACAGATCTACCACTCCCTTAATACTCATGGATTATTTCCTGAGGAAAGAAAGGATGCCCGAAAAGGGAAAAGAGGGACGTGTAACATGTTATACATAGATCAAAAGGAGGTTTGAAAAAAAACCCAGAAAGAACATAGCCATGACATTAATTGGCTAATAAAAAAAGGCATACAACAGAATCCCCCAAGCATGGGCGCTTAAAGATGTAGATCTTATAAAAAAAAAGGAATGGAAACATGGAAACTGGTACTGGCTGCTGGAGGACAACACCTGGTTGAGATAAGAATCCATAGAGGCAGATTCCAAGGAGTCTCTCTATCACTACTACTGTTTATCATAGCCATGATGCCACTAAAAACATACCAAGGAAGTGTAATGCTGTATACAAATTCACAGACACAGAAGAATAAATAAACAACCTCATGTATATGGACGACCTGGAGCTATTTGCAAAAAGGAATTGGAAAACCTGATAAACACAAACAGAATCTTCAGCCAGGACATGTAAATGGAATTCAGAATTGAAAAGTGTGCGTTACTAGAGATGAAAAGGGGAAAACTGGAGACAGCAGAGGGCATGGAACTACCTAACCAAGTGGAAACGAGGGTACTTGACGAATATCATACATACAAATATATGGGAATTCTGGAAACAGATGCCATCAAATCAGGAGAAATGAAGATTGGGAAAGAATACCTGAGAAGAAGAAGAACACTTTTTGAAACTAATTTATTTAATAGAAACCTGATAAAGGGAGTAGAAAGTGAACCTTGGGTTTACTTTCGGCAGCGTCGTAACTCCTGCTTCCTTTATTTTGTATTTTAGTCCTCACACTCCATGTGCAATGTTTCTCACAAAGGGGGAAGAATTGCTGCTTTCTGTGTCAGAATCTATTTATCTAGCACTTATTGTTGGATATTTTTTACCTTGAAGTAGTATTTTTGTTTTTAACTTCAAAATCAAGCGGCTTAATGCTTTGTCTGGAGCAATTTCCATTAAAAAAATACCTGAGGAGTATCTCTAGTAAAGTATTCTGGACAATTCATAGGCTGGACAAAGAAGAACTTAGACATCTTGACGAGAAGACTAGGAAGCTAATGATCATGCACAATGCACTACACTCGAAAGGTGATATTGACTAACTCTATGTAAAAAGAAAAGAAAGAAGACTGTGGATGACTAAAAAAATAACTGCAAAAATACATAACCACCCAGAATACAGAAAGGCTTATTATTGCAGCAAGGAACACTGGAAATATCAACAATACAGAGAGCATTGAAACTGAAAAAAAAAAGATGAGAAAAGAAAAATGAGAAGAAACGCAGTTGGAGGATTGATAAGACTGACCAGAGAAGAGACGCACAAAAACACCTAGACATGGCTCCAGAAAAGGTCACCTTAACAGAGGAACGAAATTGCTACTGACAGCTTCATAAAACAACGCGATAAGAACAAACTATATCAAAGCTAAGAGAGACAAAACCTAAGAAAAATAGTAAATATAGACCAGACAATGATGAAAATAGCCGAAATTTTAAGGAAAATCCTTGAATGCAGAAACCGACATAACCAATGAGCACGAATCTACCATTAACAATTTTAAATGGAAAAAATATTCAGTCATACACACATGCATATGATGATATCAGCCTCGGCTGGTGCCACACAAAACTATCATGAAGGGTCAAGGAGGATGGAAAGACCGAGGGGAGAGAGAGCACCAACCAAGTCTCTAGTGAGAAATCAATGGTAAAAAGATGTTGAAATAATGCAAAGTGATTTGTATTAGTTATCGAAAAGCAGTGAAGAGTGCCTGAAATTTGGGGAGATTAATTGTTACTCAAACTTCAGTGGACAACAGCAGTTATTATCAGTGAGCAATCACTGCCGATGACTCGCATGAAAACTCTTAGTGAGGAAATAATAAGAATACCAACGTTAATAAGATTTGCAACGGTTATTAAAAGAGGCAGCGAGTTCTGAAAATCAGAAGAGATTTGTTGTCACTCAGATTCCAGTGAACACCACTGATTATTGGCAATGAACAATCACTGATAATGACTTGTATGAAAAACCTCTTAGTGAGTAAGTAAGTGAATAATGATAATGATAATAAGAAGAAGAAAAAGAAGAAAAAGAACAACAAAAACAAAAGCAAGAAAACTCTTAGAAACTAAATTTTATAGTAGAAATCTAGTAAAAGGAATAAACATCTGGGCAGTATCACTAATAAGATACTCTGGTCCATTCATAGGCTGGATCCAAAGAATTTAGGCATCTTGACCAGAAGACTAAGAAACTAATGACCATGCACAATGCACTACACCCGAAAGATGATACTGACCTACTCTACATGAAAAGGAGAGAAGGTGGAAGAGGACTGGTAAGTATAGAAGACTGTGTGTATGACACAAACAAGAATTGGAAAAATTCATAACCAAGAACACAGAAAGACTGATCATTGCAGCAAGAGACACTGTCAACATGAACACTACAGGAAGCAGCAAAACGAGAAACAAAAAGACGAGAAAAGAAAAGTGGGAAGAGAAACAGCTAAAATGACAAGAGAAGAAACTCATGCAAACACCTTGATATGGCTACGAACAGGACACTAGAAAAGAAAAATGGAATCGCTACTGACAGCTGCACAGAACAATGCAATTAGAACTAACCATATCAACTTCTGATCAACCTATTTGGCATAATGGTAAGAGTGTTCACTAATGGGCCAAAAGGCCAAGGTTCAATCCTTGGTCAAGTCATACCAAAGACTCAGAAAAATGTTCTTAATGCTTTTTACTTAAACACTCAGAATTATAAGGTGAGGATCAAGTGTAAGTGGAATAATCCTGGGAAAGGAGTGGCACCCTCCCCTACATCTCGGTGTAGTAGCTAATGAAAACGGAGCCTATGCGTCGCTCATGACTATTGTCAACAACTTTACTTTTTATTTTTTATCAAAGCTGAAATAGACAAAACCCAAGAAAACAATAAATGTAGACTATGTGGACAAAGAGACAGAATGGTAAATCACATGAATGCAGCAACTAGTAAAAATACGAGTCGACTACATTGGAAGGTAGTACACTGAGAACTATGCAAACGACTGCATTTTGAACATGCAGCAAATGGTACAGACACAAACTGAAAACAGTACTGGAAGTAAAAAATCACAAAATCATCTGGGACATGGAGATACAAACAGATAAACTCATCCAATCAAGAAGACCGGACGTTATAACAGTTAATAAGAAGGAAAAACACTGCCAAATTATAGATTTTTCCATTCCAGCAACTTACAACATGTAAATCAAGAAGACGGAAAAACAAAGCAAGTACACGGAACTCGCCAGAGAACTGAAAGGAATATGGAACATGAAGAAAGTCAATATAATACCAATAATCGTAGGAGCACTAGGAGCAGTTCTGAAAAAAAAAAACGAGAAAAAAGACTAGAAAAAATTGGAATCAAAGGAAAAACTGAGACTATACAGCAGACGACAATGATGAAAACAGCTGAAATTTTAAGGAAAATCTTTGAATGCAGAAACCAACTCACATAAACTACAAATTCTAACCAGCCACATTAAAGTTGCAATAGAAATAAAACGAAAACATAGAAAGAACACCAAGAGAACTAAAGCTGCACGAAATTTCATAAATTGCCCCCCCCACCCCACCCCCTAAAAAAATGTTATGGCACCAGTCTTGGCTGATACTGCTCAAAATGGTCATGACTGGTTAAGCCGGATGGATGGACCTAGAGAGAGAGTACTGATCATAATGGTGTAATGGTGCACATAGTACCGGAACCTTGCCACCAAAATCCCAAAGATGATTCATGGTCGTTGCCAGCGAGAAATCAATGGTAAGCAGCTGTTGCGATAAAGCAAAATCGTTTGCAATGTTTATTGAAAAAGGTGGAGAGTACTGGAAATCTGAGGAAACTTGCTGTCACTCAGACTCCATGAAACACCACATGTTGTTGTCAGTGAGCAATCACTAATGATGACCTGTGCGAAAACTCCTAGTGAGTTCATAATAATAGTTTGTATTATTTTGATTATTTGAACTACTATTCTCATCTTGGTTGTTATATTCACAACGTTTCGGCCGATGTAACCTCCGACCTTCTTCAGGTGTATTTTTTAAAACTCGGAAACCTTCTACTCAAACTTGAGAATCTTTTATATCAAACTCAGGAATTTTTATGCTTAAATTGGCGGGAAAAGGGAATCCATCTACCCTGCTGGGACGAAGTAAAGATTATAGACAGAGATGAATGGTGGAGAGTAAGACATCACAAAGAAGAAACACATATGATGGACAACAATAACCTCCGGTATTGTCCGGGCCTTTGGGTCTGGATTTATGCCGGTCTATTGGGGGTTGCCGGTCCTGTGCAGTTCTAGGAGGTGCCCCCTCCCAGGCTTTGCCTCCCCTCTTTGGGGAGGAGTAAGTTTATTGCTTACTGTCTGAGGTGTCTCTACCGGGGAATGCCGACGGGGCTGCCCAGGCAATTTTTAAATGGCCAGAGTGCTCACCTCTCGAGCGCTGGCTTATCTAATCCCACTTTCCCGACCTTGTGTCACATCTTACCTTGTGGGAGGTAGATAAATAAAACCTCCTAAGTAGACCTAATAAAGAATTTAATATAATATGGAAACCAATAATTGAAGAGTTTAAATTCTAAATTTTAAATATTCCTCTTTGTAAAGTGTAATAATCAATTTCAAGAAACTCCCAACCCGGTCATTTTGATTGGTCACATTCACGATGATACGGTAAAACAACTTTTACAATTGTTTTTTAGACTAATTACATGAGAGTTGCTATGGCGCCACACCGAATTTCTTTGGACGACTCAACAGAAACGATACATAGATTTTATGGCAACAATGAACCCCTAAGTAGACCCAGTATTGAATAAGATACAAGATGGGAACCAATAATTATAAATAGACTAGTAAGAAAACTGCAATATAAGTTACGGTAAAAAAAAGTAATAATAATAAAAATGTTATAGCAATAAGATATTACACTTTCACTTAGACAAGATTAGTTTTAAGGCTTCCGATGTTTATACTCGAATTTGCTCACATGGATATATAGTGTAATGGTTAAAAGTGATGATGAACAATCAATTCTAAGCGACAGGCTGGAGGTTCAATCCTTACTACAGGCAATAATAATTAAGAAAAAATAAATTAACACTTGTACCGAATCAAGGTTGATGGAACGAGAACAATCTAACGCCACAAATTAAATAAAAGGTTCAGTTCGAAATTCCGTATCAGTTCCGAAGGTTCCCAAGTTTAAACTACGTGAAGAAGATCGGAGATTACATCGGCCGAAAAAAATCTCAATCCTTATCTACACAAATTCTGAAACATAAACACTTAGAGGTTTCAAAAATATTGGTTAGAATTACACAAAAAGCAAAAGCGTAGAGAGGGAGAGAGAGAAAGTCAGAGAGGTAGAACGAGAGAGAGAGAGAGAGAGACAGAGAGAGAGACAGAGAGAGAGACAGAGAGAGGGGAAAGAGAGAGAGAGAGGGGTATATATATATATATATATATATATATATATATATATAGAGAGAGAGAGAGAGAGAGAGATTTAAGGTGGACGTTTGGTGAGGATCAGGTGTATGAAATAACATTGAAATAATTTAGACTTGAAGAACAAAGAAAGAGAGAGGTGGAAAGAGGGAAAGAAAAAGAGAAGGAGAGAAAGAGAGGAGAGGAGGATACCTACAGGTAAAAGTGTTGGAAGGGAACAGGTGAAGGAAGGGGATGAAATGCAAAAATAAAATGGGTTGCCACCTTTTTTTGTTGACATGACAACAGAAATACAGAAATTGTTGATTCGTTGACATCCGAGTGAAATGTCAGCGGAGAGAGAAAGTGAGAGAGAAAGAGAGGGGGATTTCCTTTATTTTAAATGATTATAAGTTTTTCAAAAGATTTTAATGAGTGGCCATTGTCATTTGATGCTACTACTACTACTACTACTACTACTACTACTACTACTGATAATAATAATAATAATAATAATAATAATAATAATAACAATAATGATAATGATAATTATAATGATAATAACAATAAATTAATAAAAATAATAATAACAATAATGATAATTATAGAATAATAACAATAATAATAAAAATAATAATAACAATAATAATAATTAATAATAATAATAAGATAAGTATCACTAATAAGATATTCTGAACCATTCATAAGCTGGACTAAAGAAGAACTCAGGCACCTTGACCAGAAAATTAATGACTATGCACAATGCACTACATCCAAAAGACGATACAGACAGACTCTACGTGAAGAGAAACGAAGGGGGAAGAGGACTGGGAAGTATAGAAGACTGTGTGGACGACACTAAAAAAGAGCTGGAGAAATACATAAACCAGAACACAGAAAGGCTGATCACCGCAGCAAGAGATACCGTCCCAACGAACAACGCAGGAAGCATCGAAACTGGACACAAACAGACAAGAAAAGAAAAGTGTGAAAAAAAAAAAAAACAGCTACATGGACGCTTCATAAGACTCACAGGAGAAGAAACCAACGCAAATAGCTGGACATGGCTAAGAAAAGGAAACTTGAACAGAGAAACGGAATCTTTACTGATGACTGCACAGAGCAATGCGATTAGGACAAACTACATTAAAGCTAAAATAGATAAAATCCAGGAAAAAAATAAATGCAGGCTGTGTGGACAAAGAGACGAAACAGTAAATCATATAATAAGTGAATGTAGCAAACTTGCCCAAAAAGAATACAAGAACAGACATGACTGTGTTGGGGAAGTAATACACTGGAAACTGTGCAAACAATTGAATTTCGAATATGCAGACAAATGTTACAAACATAAACCAGAAACAGTACTGGAAAACGAAAAACACAAAATCCTCTGGGATATGGATATACAAACAGACAAACTCATACAAGCAAGGAGACCTGATGTTATTATAACAGACAAAAAGGAAAAATCATGCAAAATCGTTGACTCTGCCGTTCCAGCAGCCTATTGAGTGAAGATCAAAGACACGGAAAAACGAAGTAAATACACAGAACTAGCCAGAGAACTGAAAGGAATATAGAGCATGAAGAAAGTCAGTATAATACCAATAATCGTAGGAGCACTAGGAACAATCCCAAAAAACCTGGAGGAAAGACTGGGAGAAATTGGAATCAAAGGGACTATCGAAACCATACAAAGGACGGCAATGATCAAAACAGCTGCAATCTTAAGGAAAATCCTCGAATGCGGAAACCAACACGCATAAGCTACAAAGGCTAACCAGTCACAAGGAATTTACAACAGGGAGAAAACAAAACCACAGGAAGAACACCACAATACGAACCAAAGAACAGAAACTGCAAGAAACAGCACTTCATAATCCCCCCCCCCCACTAAATTACACCGGCCTCAGCTATCACTATACAAAAATGAACTAAAGAAACAGAAATTACAAGAAACACTATAAGTTCCTCTCTCTCTCCCACCCCACCTCACCCCACTCCAAAAAATTAAAAAAAATTTAAATTAAAAAGAATTAAAAATTATTTTTTTTAAAATAAGGAAAGAGAAAAGGAAAAAATTAAGGAACTGAAAGGAAAAAAAAGAAAAAAATTTAAAAATTAATTTTATTTTTTTAAAATTAATTTTTAAAAAAATTATTTTATTTATTTATTTATCTATTTATTTTTAATGACACCAGACAAAATATTTGTAGAGGGTCGAGGAGGATGAGAAAACCGAGAAGGGACAGCACAAACCAGACCTCCACTGAAAAAGTGCAGAGAATGCTGGGACCTTGGGGAGGCTTATTGCCATCCAAATCCCAGAGAAGACCAATTGTCCTTACCAGCAAGAAATCAATGGTAAGAGGCTGTTGCGATACCGCATCGTTATCGAAAAGAGGTGAAGAATACTGGAAATCTGGGGAGACTCAGACTCCAGGAAATACCACTGGTTGTTGTCGGTGAGTAATCACTGACGATGATCTGTGTGAAAACTCCTAGTGAGTACAAATAATAATAATAATAATAATAATAATAATAATAATAATAATAATAATAATAATAATAATAATAATAATAATAATAATAATAACAATAACAATTATAATAATGACAATAATAATAATCTAAATGAATAAATGTGAAAGTTTTTTTCATTATTTATTACTCTTACATTACCATCAAACCCGGTTACTGTTATTTAAATCAATAATACAACATAATAGTTTTAAAAATAGGTTTATTTTGAAATACCGTATATATAGTACTGACGAAAGACCCATAGACAGATATTTTAATCCTAATTTGCATACCTATTTTTAAACAGTCTATAAGAAATTAATGTTTGGTGTTATTTATTTGTAATTTCATTGCCAAATTTTCTATATATATGCAATAGTTTTG